>BMAW01094693.1:60927-106173 GCA_019974015.1 Nephila pilipes
CGCATAAAAATATAAAAAATAAAATATAAAATACGCATAAAAATATAAAAAATAAGGGAAACGGAGAAAGAATTTACTGTATATATATATATATATATATATATATTTGGTTGCGTATGTGTTTGAGAGAGTGAGGGAGTGTGTATGCGTAACATATATATGCATAATGTGTCATGCAAAAAAGAAATTCTTGAAATTATTTTGAGTATTGGATGTAATACTAACTAATTTCTCATTTCTAAGTAAAAAAGTTTTTAAATATTTCTAAAAATAAATAAACTTTAATTGTTATTATAAAAATTAACTGCTCTTTCATAGAAAGAATAATTACTTCTCTTCTCAAAAATGTAACAAAAATTATATTATTCTTAATTTTTAAATTAACATTTAAAACATCTTTTTCATTTGAGTTTGTAAACTTTTTTTCAAATATAAGTAAGAGAGTTAAAAATGCATACCTTTTTAATTTTTTGAGTTAAGATTAATTTAAAAAATCATGAAATATTCAATATATATGAATACCTAAAAATTTTCTAATAAATTATATTCATAAATATGTAAATAAATATTAGCAAACTTTTTACTAACAAAACCTTTTTGAAGTATGCCTTTAGTTTGCTTATAATTCTTACTACCTTAACTTATCTAACATTTTTAGACTAAATTAATATGAAATTTAAATTTCTTTTAAGAAATAGAACTGTGTTACTTTTAATTATTTAAGATTGTCAAAAATAATTTATTAAATCTTTAATAAATAATGTTTGCAAATATTTCTGAAAAGTATTGAGTAGAATATTTCCTTTCTTAAATGTTTGGAAGGCACTTTTAACTTTAACTGACTCATTTTGGAAATACTGTTAATTCCGAAAGTTTTGGAAACTATTCACAAAACTTAAAACGTATGCATGCTTCTTCATTGTCAGTTTTGTAGAAAAAAACGATGATAATTTTTTCACTAATTTAATTACGTTCATTAGTGTATTAATTACTCTTTTTACATAATAATTCGGTTGTCTCTTAATGCATTAATACTCATACCACTTTTGTCGGTTTGCTATTAGAATTAACAAACTATTAAACAAAATTTTATAACTGCACATTTGAATAATATGATTTGGAATTGAATCTCTTCACAGTTTGCGTATTATTTATTATAGGGAGAATATTAAATATTGAGAATTTTCTGAACTTTCTGTCTTACAGCATTTTTGTCGAAATTGTTGTTTATATATTTTTTAAAATTATAGCGTATATTTTGTTGACATACCAAAGAATATATATATATATATATATATATATATATATATATATATATATATATATATATATATATATATATAAAGAATAAGATTGCAGAAAAAATTACAATTATATGCCTTCATCCAAACAGGAAAAATAGGATTTATCTTACATGATCAAACAAATATGTATCTTTTTAAATAAATATACTTAAAAAAACATCCTTTTCCATACGTAATACATATAAAGGGGAAATAATACATAACCTATGCGTAGATATTTACTTTAAGAATGAAATTCAACACCTAAATGAGTTAATTTTTAATAAAAAGTATTGAACATAGCGTTGACAATACTAGCATATTGAATGGTAAAATATAAGTACTACTATTTTTTTTTCAATATAACCATATATCGAATAATATGAAGAAAAGGTTCTTAATTTATTAAAGTCATTATATACGTAATTGAATGACTGTTTATTAACATCGTATATAAATGCTACATAATTGGAGATGGGTTTCGTAATTTAGATCTTCTCTTAAATGCCGAGGACGATACTTGAGTTTGCACCCTTCTCTAAATTTCCACATTACTTCATTGGAAAGATAGGAACTTCGACTTATTTAACAAGTTTCAACCACATTACACGGTGGATTTTTGTGGCAATAGGGGTCAGAACCTACCACTGGACGGAAACAACGCCGTTCTCAACCTTAGAGACAACATAATGGAGACATTGCTAAATTTTGAAAAATAAACAATTATTTTCCATTGAGTACTGATTTCAATAAAAGAGTTCGCCCGTCAAAATTGTACTGAATTTTCTGATAAGTCGAAAGGATTTACAGCGAATTAGAATAATAATTAGCAACACGTGAATTCATTAAGTATTAAGAGTAAACTTAATTTAAGATAAATATATATATTTGTGAACAGTTTGGAAATATATATGTGTGTGTAAGTAACTTTATGAAAAAAAAAATAGATATTCATTCAATTCACTTTTTCGAATGAATAGCTGTTATAGGAAATTCGAAACTTCTAGTCAGAATAAAAATAAGATGGAACCAATTCTTTGAATTTATCTTTACTTTGTAGTCTTGTTTTCAGCTCAATAAGTTCAATAAATAGAAAATAAAATACCCTTTTCTGAGATATTTAATACTTTTCGAAACTTTTGAGCTTGTTTTAGCTTCTTCCCGTTTCTTTTCCAAAGTGGGTATTGTTTTCTGTTCTTATAGTTTTATCCAGTTGTTTCTTTTTGTTCAAGTGGACTACTTCAGACAGTTACTAGTTAAAAAAAATATAAGATGATTATTGTTGAATCGAAATAGTTACATTTTTACTTCACGAAGATTAGCGATGTAATGTATAAATATAAAATATCTATTTCAAGAATAAGAAAGTTATTCTAAAAAAAGAGGAAGATACCAAAACAGTAATGAAAGAATAGAGTGCCCTTTCATGCTAGTAGGGCACGTTGAATTATTTGATATTTTAAGAATCTATTCTTATTTACTTGTACTTCAATTGTTGATCGATTGATTGGTTTCATTAACGTCTCTTTAGAAGCAACTCGAGGGCTATTGGTGAGTGACTTCGTATTTTTGAACCTCGGTCAAGTGATGAGAATGACATATAAGCCGGCATCTCCCTCCTCTAACTTACACACCACACCAACGGAAGAACTTTGTGGGCCTCGATAAATTTAACGTGCCTCATCCTTATTTAATGACATGAAGGCTCGAACGTACGATTCGATAAAAACCACCGTCCACGAGTTCGTGATCATGACCACTAAGGTACTGTGACCTATACTTCAAAAGACTGAATCAACACTTCATTTAGATGTACTTAATATTCATTGCGAATTAATTTCACCCTAAACAAATCCCCTTGAAGAATAATATAGGCTGGTGAATGCTAATGCGAATATTTCTCATAATTTCTGATTTGGAATGAAAAATTGGGAAAGAGAGATTCTATATCATACGTTATCGTCGTCTTTTGACAGTAGTTCAGAATTATAAATTTTGAATTGCTGTGACTATAATCAGCACCAAGTTGTGATCCTAAATAATTTGACTCTAATCGATTTAGAAGATAGCATTCCTTATTGCAAAGTTTAAAAAGAAAAAAAAAACTTCTATTAACAATTTTCTATGTAAAACTGTTGCCATTTATCAGAAATTAACTTTTACAAAATATAGATAATAATAATAATAGACACTCAAATGCATGCGCAATATAGATCAAAACGTTCACAAAACGTGTAAAATAATAAAGATAGAAAATCAGATGCATGCGCAATATATATAAAAAAATCTTTTATGTATATCAAAATATTACTATATATAAAAATACACACGAAACCTTTAAAATAATAAAAATAGAAGTTCATATATATGCGTAATATATAATCCAAAAGAAACTTTTACAAAAGATAGATAATTATTAGAAATAGACACTCAAATGTATACCTATTTTAAAAGCTATTGCAGTACTTCACCGATAAATCCCTTGTTTATTATTTTTAAAGGATAATTTGTACAAAAAAAACGAAGCAAAATCTATTTGTGAAAGTTATACTGCAACTAGTGAAGGAAGTACTGCCATTTATGAATGTATAACTCCATAGCTCTAGATTGACAAAAACATACACTCAATTCTTTTTTTATACGGTTCTTTTATGATTCCTTAGAAAACCATGCAAAAAATTCGTGTAAAAAATAAATGTGACTTATGGCAAATTTGGTGATATAATCTACATATTTAAAAAATTATGTAAGATGAAAACCTTTAAATATTTTCCCAAAAAACAATGCATAAAAGTAATAATGAAATCCATATTACATATTTATAAAACAAAAATAATCATTTTTGTTAGAAAAAATTAATATGAGTACAGTAAAAATTCAGTCGGCATACAACATATAAAAATTCGGATTGAAATTAGGAATAAATCTATTAACAACTGTTCATTGCGACCTGATAACAAACGTGCACGTTTGTTACGAATTGGATCAAAAAATGTCGTGAGCAGTAGATGTGTCAGATATGTCTAGCATAATTGTCGGCTTTGATTGAAGTCTGTTATTCACGGCTGGTTTTTTTTTCTCTCAGGTTGCTTATATAATTTCTGATATCCTGCTGCACAACACTTAAAATTACTTTAATATCATTTTAATGCATGCTGTATGTCAGAATCATGAGCAGGTAAATGCTATTCATACTTGTAGCAAATTTCAAGTACTCGTGAATTAAATCAGTTGTTAATAGGTGAACATCACCTTCGACTTCGGCATTATAAAATTGAAATAAATGAATAGGAACTTATAAAATAAAATATCATACACGACATAAATTGTGATTTTAAGGATATATTTCAAGTTAATTCCATGTTAAAACAATTAATTTTTTAATCTAAGTGAATAAATGTAGTCGAAAAAGTGACGTGATGGATTTGCAGTTTGGCTGAAAACCGAAATGCTGTTTTCAAGTTGAAGTACAACGAAAAAAAAGAAAAAAAAGCGATTATAAAATTCAGGTATTTTCTGTAACTCCAAAACACAAAGTAAACAAGCCATGAAGTCACTCACATGTATGGGCATAAAAATATTGTCTTCTGATTACTCTGTCAAAATTGGATTTAGAAAAAAGGCGGGGAATTCATGCTAGAACAAAAAATTCGTGTAAAAAAGAATATTGGTGAACCGTGTTACTTCCGAAACTGTGCAAAAAAGAACTGTACATATATAGATCTTAAAATTAATTGACACTATATATATAGTATATATCAGGTGAAATAAAAAATTAACCTGACAAAAAATGAAAAGATCATATATTGTAGCGTTTGAAATAATTCAAATGGCCTCTTTTACTTATTTTCAAGAACAGCTTCGGAAGCAAAGTCTCAGTCTTAGCCTCGAGCTTTAGCTACCCCAGCTTGATAAGAAATCAAGCGCTTCTTTTCACATGGAAAATCTATTCCAGAAAGAGGAATTTGTTTTGTGCGTCTACGTTAAAGTTTATTAAATAAAAAGACTTATTTGGCATCAAAAGTAGTTATGAATTATGATAAAGTCCAAAGGATTTCATTCGCTTACTCTCTTTTCTTATATGGAATACAATATGAGAATAGAAAATTTAAAATTTAAAATTAGAATAAAAATATTATCACTTATTTGAAATAATGCACAGGGGGTTAACAAAGTAATAAAAACAGCTGTCAATACTCGTAGTATTTGTGAAAAGTTTCCATATACGAGTGTAAGAATGCAAGTATTACTACAAGAGTTTTCTTCAAGCAAATGTATCCATATACTTTTCCATCTACCTACCTGTTATGAAGCTCTAAGAAAATAGTTTTTTGTTTTATTTTTTGTATGGTATATAGAGTAGTGGTATTCAACCTTTGGGGAACAATTTGAATTTACCGTATTCTCGAAGGAACCCTTTGATCCAAGAGCAGAAGAAATAGGAAATTAAAACTTTATCCTACTCAAATTTACAAAATTGTTATTGAATCCTTATTTTATCACAGTACAAATATCTTAAACAGAAAATTAATGGAAAGGTAGCTAATGGCGTTTTTTTTTTTTTTTTTTTTTTTTTTTTTTTCTAAAATATATTCTATGAATAATAAAGAAGCGCCACAATAATTTAAATTATAACGAATTAATAAAAATAATATTTTTATGATTCGGTTGTGATTGTTTTTTTTTATTGCAAAGTATTTTTACGTTTGGAATAATAGTAGAAATCTGCAACCTATTAATGTCCTCTTCAGCATCCAATCTGTTTCTTCATTTTGTTTTTCTCGCTGCATACAAAGAGAAAGATTTTTCGCATCCATAGGTTCAAACAAATGACATTAGATGTTTCATAGCTCTTATGGTAATTTCAGGATATTCGTTTCTATTGTCAATCAAAAAATGCATAATATCAATTAGACAAAATTTACTTTTAACTGAGTGTTAGTTGATATATCAATTTGAGATACATCGACAGAGGCAAAGAATGGAGACTAATATGTGACCCAATGTGTCTGATAAATGTCTTTGAAGCACATGACTTTTACAAAATTTAGTTTTTATTTTATGCATAGGATATTATTTACATTTATTTTTACAAAGAAACGGCCTTTAAGAACATGATGTTTTATGAAAATTTTTATTTTGCTAAAATTCTGGCGCACTGATCACTTGCGGAATATCTGTCAAAACTTCATGGAACCCTAAGATTCAGAGGAACCCAGGTTGATGACTTCTAGTATAGGGTATATGATCTCACATATATTTAACAACAATTCATCTAGTTGGAGGATTGTTCAGCTAACTGCTAACATTAAGGGTATTTCTCGGAACACAGTACTGAAAATCACTATCCTCTACCACATTCAAAGGAAACCAGCCTCAACAGAGCACTATTTACATACGAAAAGAAAAGATGAGATAAAATAAATCGTCGGATGTTGAAGTGAATTGTAGTATCAAACACTCAAGAAAATTGTTTCTGTAGTTTACATGACTTCAAGACTCAACTAACATATTTAGGATCTTGTAACAATTATTAGTGTTAGAAGAAAACTGCGCAAGCAAAGAACTATGATAGTGCAGCAGTTATAAGGTCACTTCTGATTGAAGCAAATGTTAAATGCTGTCTCAAATGATATCACCGTCATAATGTCGAATCGAACAATTACATGGAAGAAAGTAATGGGATCTGATGAATCGTCGTTCATGTTGTGAACTACAACAGGCCATGTCCACGTCTGGAAAATGTCTTCAGAAGCATATGATCTGGATTACTTTCTTCCAACTGTAAATAATGTAAGCAGTTTTGTCATGATTTATGATGCATTATTATGATTTTCTGTAATCCAAGCTATTACCCTACAAGGCCTAATAGTAGTGAGAGATTATGTAAGCATTTAAGCAAACCAAGTGCTCTCTATAATACTAACATTGTTTCCTTCAGGATATTATATTCTTCAAAATGATAACGCTCGAAATCATACATGTAAACCTGTTTAGTCAAGGTATAAAGGTTAAAGTTTAGTCATGATTAACGTTAACCATCGCAGTCTTCAGACATCGGGATTTGTGAACTATTCTGGTTTGTTTTGGATAAGAGAATAGCAGTCGATATTATGAACCAGGCTTTCTACATAACCTTTACCAACATCTCCATGTCTAATGATATAACTAATATATCATTAAAAAATATCATTGATTTGTATGATTTTATTTCTAGACGTTTCCTGGTCATTTTAAGTGGTAAATGAGGCTCTACGTCTTATTATCAAGCTTCTTGTTTTCTTATGCGTTTTCAATATTATGAAGCAACCTTCATGGGTAGTATTTTTAATTATTCTATATAACTTATTCAGTTATTTTGCACAACTTCTTGTATAAAATAATTTAAGTTATTTTAAGAAAGGATTACTTTTCTTCGTAAAGCGTAGATTTAAATGAAATGTTCCGGATAATTTATAAGAGTTTCCAAACCGTCCTTTTGATAAAAATAGATGTGGTAACTTTTGAAGTAAATTTATGATCTTCGTAGTCAACGAGTTGAATCATAAGCTCAAGAACTCTTATCTCTGAAAATCATCAAGAGAAAGAATGAAGATTAATTTATTGAATAGCTGTTTATCAATTTCGAGTTAAAAAAACAACATGAGGGCTGTTAGTTTTGGACTTCGTAATTTTGAACCTCGGTCAATTCATAAGAACGAAATCAGAAGGAATAAGGAAAAGTGTTACAAGTTGTATTACACTGGAAGTTCTCATTCAAAGCATAGTGGAAATCATAAGAGACAGGTACTAACTCCAATATCTTACTTGTCATTTGATTCAAATTACGAAGCCATATGCTTTTTTTTTTTTTATGTTTACAAGGTAAAGTTAATTCATATCAATGAAATGAAAAAATAAATTGACATAATTATTTTATTATTGTGATCATTACAGTCAATCTTTAGTGAGAAATATTTCAAAAAATTTAAATAAAAAGAATGCAGTATTACGTCCTTTAGATGTAGTATTAAATATTTATTTTTTAAAAAAGCATTTTTTAACATTTAATTCTTAAAAATAAAATATTTTTAGAAGACACTTTTTTCGTACACGATATATAAAATTGTTCCTCAAAACCTTTAATCGTTAAAAAAAATTATTTTTTTAAATTCATGAACATTAATTTTGAATATAGATAGATATTTATAATATGTAGCAGCTCAATTTAGCTAATGTATTTTATTTCATGGAAAGTAAATATTCAATTTTGTTACTAATACTGAATTTCTGTGCAAGAAACCTTTTGAAAGGTAGGAAGTTTTAAATTACCTTTAGATACATTTTATAATTGAATAAATTCTTTTAATTTCAAATAGAATTTAATTAACCAGTGAAATAAGATGCAAAAAATAATCTCACCCTGTTAAAATGATTTGTATTTGTCTTAAAATCTCTATTTCAGTCTTTCAAAATAGAAAGGAATCAGCGTTAATAATCAATTTGATGGAATTTGCAAAGGATTTCCTAAATTATCTTACCTAAAGTACCAAGAACCAAAATAGTTGCAAAAGTCTTCTAGTACTAAATTAGCTCCTAGTTACAAATGGGAATTAAGTGCACTTTCTGCTCTCAAATCTGTGTTTATGCCAGAAAGTAATTTAATTGTTCCATTACTTAAAAACGTGTGGATTGAAAAGATGTTTATCCAACAAAAGAATTGGAAGAATTTAAATCCTTCGTCGTAGTATATATATATATATACTTAGGAATTAGTGAGTATAAGTCAAATTCCAATGAGTTTATATTAAAAATATTTGAAATTTCAGAAATAATTTTCATTGATTTCTTTAAATGTGTTCTAGAGATAACATTAAAATTTAGATGAATTTTGAATTGTTAGGAAATCTTAACCTTTTTTGTATCGAAACAATTTGAAGAGATAATAATTTTGACTTTTCATTCTAAATTAAATTACTATTAATGAAACTGAGAAACGTTCAATTTAATAATTATGAATACACACACACACACACACACATATATATATATATATATATCGGCTTTTGATAATTGGTATAAATATTTTTGAGAGTTTTTGCGAAAATTTGTATGATAAAATTTTTAAAGTCATTGTAACTGGTCAATTGAAAAGTCCCCGGCCTACCATAGTAAAACACATTTTTTTTTGGCAAAATTAGTTTTTTTTATTCAACATAATTTCCTTCAAGGTTGATATACTGATTAAAACGACCCTCCAACTTTTTGATACCATTTTTGTAGTACGATTTGTCCTTTGCTTCAAAATAGGCCTCAGTTTCGGTGATCACCTCTTCATTCGACGAAAATTTCTTCCTAGCGAGCATTCTTTTGAGATCTGAGAACAGGAAATAGTCGCTGGGGGCGAGATCTGGTGAATACGGTGGATGAGAAAGCAATTCGAAGCTCAATTAATCGATTTTTGCCATCGTTTTCACTTACTTGTGACACGGTGCATTGTCTTGGTGAAGCAGCACTTTCTTTTTCTTCAAATGCGGCCGTTTTCCGACGATTTCGTCCTTCAAACGGTCCAATAACGCTATGTAATAGTCGCTGTTGACGGTCCTTCCTTTTTCAAGGTAGTCAATTAAAAATATTCCATGCGCATCCCAAAATACAGACGCCATAACCTTGCCAGCCGACTGTTGCGTTTGCCCACGCTTTAGAGTGGGTTCATCGTGTGCAGTCCACTCGGATGACTGTCGATTGGACTTCGGAGTGAAAAGATGGAGCCATGTTTCGTCCATTGTCACAAATCAACGCAAAAACTCGGGTTTATTACGCTAGATCATCTTCAAACACTGTTCCGAATCATCAACTCGTCGTTGTTTTTGGTCAACAGTGAGCTGGCGCGGCACCCACTTTGCACAGAGCTTTCTCATACCCAAATATTCGTGAATGATATGATGTACACGTTCAGTTGATATCTTTAGACTGTCTGCTATTTCATTCAATTTCAATTGACGGTCATTCAAAATCATTTTGTGGATTTTTTTAATGTTTTCGTCGGTGACAACCTCTTTTGGGCGTCCACTGCGTTCACCGACTTCGGTGCTCATTTCACCACGTCTAAACTTAGCATACCAATCCTTGATGGTTGATTTTCCTGGGGAAGTTTCCGGAAACTCGGCATCAAGCGAATTTTTTGCTTCAACTGTATTTTTTCCCTTCAAAAAGCAATAATTTTTTAACACGCGAAATTCCTTAATATCCATTTTTTTCACAATAACAAAAGTTGCTTCACTCAAAATGCTATAATTCACAAACTAATGATCCGACAGCTGTCAAATTTATACACGCATCTTTTGAGGGTTAGGGCTAACTAAAAGACATATGCATTTAATTCTAGTAGCGCCATCTATGTGTCAGGCCGGGGACTTTTCAATTGCCCTGTTATTATCATAAAATATATTTTTTTCTATTTATGACTTCAGTAAACATTAAGCTAAATGGCACCATACTGGGAAAACTGAAGTTGATCTAACTATGTAATTGGGGTTTTATGTAAGTAAGAAATATAATAATTTTACTGATAATTTTTATATTCCTCAATATTTTGAAATTGTGAGAATTTAAGAAATATTAGGTTTTGTTTTAAATAATTAAAATGAAATATATTTCATTGGTCCTCTTTTTTTTGTATGCAATTTGGGATTTTCTTGTGTCTTTGTTTAAATGACTTTTGGTATTAAGCCAAATTCGAAAGAAAGTGATTTGCTAAATGTGGGATGGCTTGACTCCATATCACATATTTACTTATGCATTTAAGTTCAAAGACGAAACATCATTTTAAATTCCCTTATTCCATCTTTGTCTTTCTTTCTTTCTTTAATAATCTTTTCAATAATTAATGATATGCTTAGAGTGATATACCAATTTGTACTGTATTTATATATATATATATATATATATATATATATAATATAATATAAGAAAATAATGTTATTAATATTAATATTCCTTGAATTTACTTCTACTTGCTTATGATAATAGAATTGACTAACCATAACAGTAATTAAAAACGTCGACTGCAGAAACTGTTTTCATCTGTAAAAATAATGCACATTTATGATTAGGCAAACAAATCTAGGTTTGCATAGAATTATTTGAATAATTAAAAGCTTAATTAAAAATCGTTTTTCTTATTAACAATGAAATGCTATCCCGGATATTAATAGAAATTAATATTCTGTTATTAATGCATTGTAAAAACGTTTCTGGATAGAAATTAATATCAGAAAAATTTATTGATCATTAAGTATTTGGCTTCATTAAATTCAATTTGATGTAATGAAGTGAAAGTATAACAAATTATAAAGATCTTACATTTTTTTGTACAAGCTTCTTTGTATGATAAAATATTTCATAGCAGGATTTCAAGATAAAGAAGAACTAATGAAGATATTATATGTATTTTGAGAATGTGTTTTATTTCTTGAAAAAAAAAAATACCATTCTTTATCTGAATTCAGCATGTTCATCAAACCTAATAATTCAATCAAATATATTCATTTTGTTGCTCGTATTTTTAGATTTTGTATGCATTACTTTTTATTATTTAAAGAAAGATCAGGAAATCACTTAATAATTTATTTTGTAATTACATAAAACAAAAATAAATGTTTTAATTTATCAAAAAAAGGCATAACGTCAATTTCCCTATTTTTTAAAAATTTTGATTGAAACGAATTTAACTCATTTGTCATTAAAGAGAAATCTTATAAGCCTTGTTATTAAATATTAATATCTTTAATTTTCCCATACCTGATTTTAACCATTTACGTTTCATTTCAATGATGAAACCTTGAAAGAAATAATTTTCCCCACATTTTAAATTTAACATTGTATTAAGAATCACAATATTAAAAGGAGCTCAGTATTGAAATAAAATATCACTTATCAGCTCAAAATATAACAAGTAAATTCGTAATCATAACAAACATAAAAATGTCACGACAAAAATTTCACGTGAAGTGTCTTTCTTTAAAAATAAAATATTTACGATAACCAATATTGATATTTTGAATTACTTCTCAAAAGCAACAATTTATATTAATTTCTCAGATAACAGCTGATTTGGAAGTGTGATATTTTACAAACTTAGGAAAAGATGTTCTTCTTAAAAAATGTTATTCTTAAAGTAAATAAGTTTTTATATCATTATGTTAAAATAAAGAACTTCTTTTTAAGCAGTTTTTAAATTTTAGTCTTTATTAGATCTTTTTAATTAATTAATATACATTCTAGTGAAACATTAAATAGCTTAAAGCAGATAAACAAATATATCTACGTAAAATGTACTCTGTATCAAGATACCGAACATCACCCCGGAGCGATAAAGGAAACTCTAGGTCACTCACTAATTACTTCTCTGTCACTCAAAATCTGCATAAGAGATTGCCGGCTTGACTTCATTTAAATATCCGGCAGTAACTCTCGTGAGCTGGTTCACGAAAATTATTCTTATTAATTACCGGGTCAAACTGAAATCAATAACATAATTATTAATCTTTTCACGGATAGAATTTTTTTTTTTAATACATAGCAAGAAATTATAAATTTTGCTTTCAAAAAATCGAGTAATACAAACTTTATTTGTTAATTTAATATAGATGTAACAACTCAATTGGTGGAGCATTAATTTTAAAATGCAATTCATTCTAAAATTGAACAAAAATATATCGAAGTAAAGAAAATGTTTCTCGGACCTTCAATCTTAAACATAAATGCAATTTTGTCATCCTTAAATCCAAAAGGTGAAAAATCCTGAATGTATTTTTAATCAGGGAGGATGATCTTTTAAAAAAACTATAATATGGAGTTCCACACATATTGCTCTTGATCTAAAATCTTAGGATTCCATGTGACATTCTTTGATTTTAGAACTTCTTCTAGTGAATCATGTAAATTAGCATTAGTATATACAGGAAGTTTCAATACTCAAGGGTAAAAATTAAGTGTTTGATAGAAAGCGTCTAAACAAGCAAATTTTGCCATACAATGTCTAGGCGGAGAACAAGCGGTGAACTTCTAGACAGAATTGTATTTGAAATCACAAAATTCGAGTTTTCAGTCACATTGCCATTTTTTCACCGTGAACGATGTGTAAAAATGTACGATGATCGACGTGTTTGTCTAAATGATTTCAATGGCACATACAATTTTTTCTCATGAGCTCCGAAACACCTTGTAGAAAGATAGTTAATAAGAGTGATCAGATAACAATATTGAATGTGTTTATATGCAACAAAGAGTTTGAAGGTGGAGCGAGAGCAATTTGAATTTTTCGGTGTATTTTTAAATAAGAATTAATGCAGTTCAAATTTGACTGACCGATTCGTTACGCGCATAATTGCTTGGTGATATTTATGGAACATCTCTCGTGTAACAAAACCATAGTAGTCACAAATTTTGCATCAAGTGATATAAAAATTGAATAAAGTAAGTTATCAATTATTTTTCCAGTACATATAATATTTTTATATAAATGTAAAAAAAAATATGAAACGCAAAAATGTTAAGATAAAAACAATAATGACACATCGATAAGTTTAAAAAAAGCGATTACCTATGGGATGTTTTTTAAAGGATACTTTTCTAAATATCCTAAGATTCACAACATGTTTGCAGTACACACACGTACCTATAGAAGGTCTGAAATGTTTCCGACTACGTCATGAAGATACCATAGCTCGTCAATAAAAGCTAATAAATGTGGTTGCGCATGTTTTGACAAGTACCCATCAAGTTTGACAAGTACCCATCAAGTTTGACAAGTATCCATTTTGGAAGCGCAGTTTTTGTTTCACAATAGTTTCAGCGAGCGATGTTTGTCATTGAATATTTGTTCTTGAATGTGAATACGCGTACGTAAATCAAATATGAGTTGGACGCTGTGTACGGTGACTCTGCATCATCAACCATCTTGGGAGACAAGGAACATTTGGGACTTCCAGGAACTGTAACTACTCACGATAAAATCACTTCAGTCTACCAAATGGTGCTAGAAGACCGTCCCATTAAAGTGAGAGAGATAGCAGAGGCTATGAATATGACAAAGAACGTGTTTGTCACATAGTGAACCAAGCTTTAGGTATGAGAAAGCTATCCACATGGTAGATGCCACGTTTGTTCATGTTAAACCAAAATCGTGTTTCAATGAACATTTCCAATTCTCTGTTGGAGCAGTTTAGGCGTAATAAATCTGAGGTTTGGCACCGGTTAATTACTGTAAATTAAACCTGGATACATATATATGGCCTGAAACAAAAATGCAGTCAAAACAGTAGAATACGAAAGGAGATTCGGTTCCAAAAAAGCAAACATTGTTTTTTCTCCTGGGAAAATGATGGCAACTATTTTTTGGAATAATCATGGAGTTATCTTAATCGATTATCTTCAAATAAGAAAGGCCCTTACAGGAGCATACTATGCATCATTACTTGACAAGCTGAAGGCAGAAATTAAGGAGGAAATGCCACATTCGAGAGAAAATTAATTCTGCTTCATACTGTAATGCGGCGTATCACACCTCAGTGGTTGCCATGGTGAAAATCCACGAATTTCGGTTTGAACTGCTTGACTACCCTCCCTACTCAGCAGATCTAGTCCCAAACAATTTCTTTTTGTTCCCTAATCTAAAAATTGCTCTCGGATGACAGAGAATTTCATCAAATGAGGAGACCACCACCTTCGTAAAAAATTATTTTGCAAAGAAAGACACCGTGTACTATTTGTTCGGGTTAAAGAGATAAGACGCGTGGGAGAAGTTTATAGACTTACAATGAAGCTACGTAGAAAAATAAAAATAAATTTCATGAAAACATGTATTGTATATCTGTTAGGTCAGAAACTTATCAGTCCGCCCTCGAATACACACACACACAAATATATATATATATATATATATATATATATATATATATAATAGGGCATCTATGAATAGTCAGTCACATTTAGATCAACTGGCCACAAAGAATTACTTCATTCAAAATTAAAAGAGAATCCTCTTTTTAATTCATGTAATCGTATGAAAGGAACAGCAGAAAAGGAGTGCTGAGCGGATCGTATAATGCAGCTAGAAAAAAAAGGACAAAAAAAAGCTAACGGCCATTGTCAATTTTATACAAGGAAAAAAGGGGAAATTCTTGCATTCTGCTAGCAATGCAATTAATAGGGAATCAAAAAAACTACTATTTTAACGCTGTTTTACAAAATGGAGATTTTGAGCCAGAAGGACATTTTCAGTTAATAAACATATGAAAGTTCTCTGGTAGGATCTAGTTTGGTGGTAAAAATACAACATGTCGAAAAAGAGAAAAATGTTGAAAGGTGAAAAGAATGAGATTACGAGTGTTCATCACATACTACATGCACGCACACAAACATACACACAAGCATGCACGCCCACACACACACACGCCCCCCCCTCAACACACACATATATATATATATATGAGTTACAGGATATAAACTTTTCACACAAATAAATAACTGAAGTTTCAACAAAGACACTTTGATGTTCACAGTAGCACAATAATTGGATACACTCAAGTAGGACATACAAATGTGGACAATTAAATCTTACAGCCTTCACGCTGTAATAGCACTATGAACTTGGTACTACAACCACCTTATTTTGGTTGTGAGTTAAAAGTTCTTTTGTTTGTGAGTTAAAAGTTTGAACAAGACCTTCTCGTCTCAGGTCTTAGATTCCAAGACCTTCTCCTTCACTCACCTTGGGGACTTTTAATTGAGATTGATTGCTTTCGCTAAACAACCTTTGCCCAACCAAAAATGAAACGTGATACGCAAAGTTATTATGTAAAGCAGTTAGAAATGAAGTGAAGTGGTTGAGTTAAGAAATATATAAACTCCGACTGGAAGTAGCAAGAGTATCTGAAAGAGAAGCTGAAAGGGTAGAGATGTTGAGAGAGAGAGAGACTGTAGGAGAGGTGAAGCTGAAGTGATAGACAAGAGGAAGGAAGAAATAGAGGGTTCGAGTAAGGGTTGCTGCTAGAAGGATATTTCCTAGTGTTTTCAACAGTTGATCCAAAGTCTGAGTTGCAGGCGAGGAAGGATTAGTGGTAAGAGTCTGTTAGATTACTATTGGTGGGTTGAACTAAGGTATTAGAAAGCTTAGCCTGGAGAGCATAGCAAGTTGTTTTCATAGTAAATATATGTTAATAAATTAAGTATAGATTGTTCTAGTGTTTCTTTGATTATTTGTGTCGTTGTGTTTAATAATTGAATCTAATGATGGCACAAGATGAAGCCAGGGTCGGGCGGGCGTCACAGTTTTAAGACTCAATGCTTACGAATTGTTGTGTTTAACCTCGTTCAAAATGTACATCCTACTCTTTAATTTGATTTCTAAAAGCTGATAAATCTGTTAAAAATAAACACGATATAAGAACTGCTAGTCTAGGATTATCTGAAATACCGTATAAGATAATTATCATTAAAATATTTTAAGCCATTGATAACGTTTAAAAATTATTTTTAAGTAATTAATAGATCAAACCTTAACTATTATCAAACAATTGTCTTAAACTAATTATATTGCAGTTATTGTACTATGTTTAGGAATTTGTTTGGCACAGTGATTTCACAACAATGAGAGCGTTTATTTATTTGTAATTTTATCACTATATTTTTAATTTAAGAATAATACTTTTAAGTGCGTTGTACTGACTTTTATGGCCTTTCTCTGTGTAGTAGCCTCTTTCCTCAAATATGAATTTATGCTTCATAAAAACTGATATTATTCATATCTCTTTAACAAATGATTGCTTCTAAATATCATATTCTTTATAATTTTAGAACGAGAAATATACAGCGATAAACAGATATACGCATCAGCATAACAAATTACATTGTCCGTTGTTAAAATTATTTTGTTGGGAAGTGGAAAATTTGCTGCCACGAACATATTAAAGTACAAGTTCAATAAAGTAATTTTTCCTATTTCTTCTAGGCAATAGCTTCCATTCAATGTTATTTAGATGTGTAGCTATCATTAAATTTTAATTAAAAATGTATACATTTCGTTTTATTACAAATAAATATTTATACTGTATTCTTAAAGTCAATTATCTATTGCGAAGACATTGGTATTTAACACATTAATCAATAACTCCCGAGACTAACCCAGAGATGGCGCTCGTAGTAAACCAGTAACCAGGTCTTTCTAGAGTACGAACCTTTGCTTGAAACGTGTCAAAATTTTAAGTCGATCGGACCAGAAACAGCTGATTTATCGATGTTGGAGTAAAGTCGTTTTGTAGTTTGTTTAAAAAATGGAAAAAACCGAGTTTCGTGTTCTGATAAAACATTGTTTTTTAATGGGTAAAAACACCGTGCAAGCGAAACAATGGATTGAAAAATGTTACCCGGACTCTTGTCCATCAAAAGCAACGATTTGTCGGTGGTTTGCCGAGTTTAAACGTGATCGTACCGACACAAATGACGCGGAACGCTCGGGTAGACCTGTGGAAGCCGTTACACCGGAAAATGTGAGTGAAGTGACAAAAATTATAATGAAAGATCGTAAAGTGAAGCTCCGTGAGATTGCTGAGATGACACAGATATCATATGAAAGTGTATTTACTATCCTTCATGAAAAATTGAGCATGAAAAAGGTTTTTTCCAAGTGGGTGCCGCGATTGCTTTCGATGGAACAAAAACAGCAACGAGTCGATGATTCAGAAAGCTGTTTATCGCTATTTACTCGCAACAAAAAAGATTTGTTGCGAAAAAAAAAAAAAAGATTTGGAAAAGCGTTGGAACGATTGTATCACCCTAAAAGGTGATTAACAAAAGGTGTTATATTGATGAATAAAAAAAAAATTTGCAAAAAAAATATTGTTTTCAATGTTAGTCTCGGGACGTATTGATCCATGTGTTATAGCTGTGTGTTTATTTACAGTTAATTATTATTTTCTCTGTTTTCATCTTTGAAATAACTGTATTTTGCTTAAGTATATTATTTAATTTACAAGATACTTATACTGCACTATTTAAGCAAAATGATGCCGATTTTAGAGGTATCAGATTTTAAGTGTTAAATATGTTTCAGCGTACTTATGTATGCTTGGTATTTTGACATTTTTTTTTTAAATCTATGACAAAAAATCCGTTAGCTTAACATGAATCGCATTCTCGTACCAAATAGGCTTCAACAAATTAACTATCCACTTTTCCGAAAGCCCGGCGATGAAGAAACTGTCATCCTCTGAATTGGAATGATACATCAGTCATTACCATCAAGTGAAAATGCAATAAGTTAGTTGCAATTATAATCTCCGATTCTAGGAACTTTCTAGACACGCAATTTTGAATGATTTGGAGTAATTACAATCATTTACTGTAATGCGCTGTTTGAGTGCTAGGAAGTGTGTTCGAAACGGAATTAAGTTAAACTTTTGCAGGGAAGACATTAGAGGCGTTGAGGGGTAATTATTGCTCGTTTATGGTTAGTAAAGGTACTTAAGGAGTTTGAAGATCTTTATACATATGTGTATTATTGTGAAGCAAAGAAGGTTTTTTCCTTTATTTTCCTTATTGTTTCTTTTACATTTTACTTTTATTTTCTTTCATTTAAAGCACATTATAAATAGAAAGGCAATCGTTACAAGAAAATATTGGACATAATAGGATCGATTTTTATACTGGTTTTACGTTACATGATATTTACCAATTTTCATGTTCAAAATTAAATTTCAACTTTAAATAAGTGAACCACATGATCCTTTTTGATAAAAAGATTTCAAGTTACTTTTAATTGATTTTCAAACGAAAAAAACAAGGAAGGAAATTTTATTATTAAAATTTTTATTATTTTTAATTGAAAAAAATACATTAATTCTAGAAAAGGAATTTGTATTTCTAGAAGAACAAAATAAACATAATCTAAAAATATATTTAAAAATTTTTACTATTTCATATAATTTTCATTTTTTGACGTTCTTACAAAAAAATGCTAAAAATGAAACTGCTTCTTCAAAAATAGATCTAGATTTTAAAAAAATCTCATTGATTATAGTAAAGAATGCGCATTTTTAGAAGCTAAATATGTATTAGAATTTAAAAAAAAAATTACAAAATTATTTAATTCTTGAAGTAACAATTTGAAGGAACTATTATAAATTGCAATAAAACAGGAAAAGACATTATAAATCCATTGATTAAAATATTTAAGAAGTTAATTTTTATGAGAGTTAAGTGATTAATTTATTAACTCAAAACTTACAAAACCACTTTTTATACCCTTAAATATCTTATTACTTTATCATTTGTATCCCCTTTAAGCTTAAATGAAAAGAACGTTTATTCTAGTGTACACATGCTGTAAGAGTGCTGTTTATTTTCTGTAAACAATATTGTCAAAGAAAAATTTTAGCGAATGTAAGATGTTGAATTTTCTTGTGTGCCTTATAATCTCAGAAAATAATATTTAGTGCTAAAGTTCTAATTTTCTTCTAATGAAATTCGTGAGCAATAATAAAAAGTCAAATTTATACAATCAATTGTTGATGTTATGTGACAAAAAGGTATTAATTCTATGTTACTTACTCTACATTTCTCAAGTTTAAAATAGCTTTGATTAATCAATAGAGGTAAAGTAATACATACATACATACACACATACATTCACACACATACATACACACGCACGCACACACACACACACACATATATACACACATATATATATATATATATATATATATATATATATATATATATATATACATATTGTAATTCATTTTCATAATTCAGTTAGCACATTTAATTTGTAACTACAAATATATGATAAATCATTAAAGATTGCAATAAGTAACCCACAAATTAGGGAATTTTGCATTTAATAAAGTGACAGGTAGTTAAAAATAAAAAACGGCAAGACAAAATACTTGTTATTTAGGGCACATTAAACAGTCCGGAAAAAATTTAAGTGACTATAAATGTTTCTTGTTTCTATAATTGTTATTATATTTATCAAATAAACTGTAAGCTTTCTATACTTTATCTGCTTTTTAAGACATGAAACATGAAAAATATTTCCCAAAATTATAAAAATATTTTTGTCGTACTTTAATTGTTAAGGGAATCGAAATGAATTGAAATAATGTGATTAGTTTTTATTTTTATTTTTGTTCCTTCAATCTTCTTACCAATCACAAAGTGTACTCGGGGTTAACAAGTATTACATTTAATACATATAAATTTTGCACTGCAAAAAATAATTTCCTAAATCATCTTTCAATAAAGAAATGCATTATATAAGATTCATACATTATATGAAATCCGAATTTTGTTGCGTGAATATTGTGGAACATTACTGTTCAGTTGCTTTGTTTTGCGTTGACTTTAACTGATAATTAACCTAAAACGCATGCTAATTAAAATTCAACATGAATAAATACAACAGTAAATCCGCAGACGATATTTTCTACACATTTCATACCAGCAGTTGATCGGCTAGAATTGAATTTATACAATCAGTTAGAATATTAAAAGTTCTCTAATAGTTTGGAGGTAAGAAATTGCTGCAAGATGTCAGTAATTATTCTGCGAAAGAGTGGGAAATTATTCTATGTCCGAGTTTAGCTGTTATAATCTTGTACTCTTTGCTTTTATTGCCACATTATATTTGTGATATTCAGCAAATTGCAAATGTAGAATCTATGGTGTTTAATTATGTGCGTCACTGAACAGGTTACTGCAATTATGAACAGACATGAATAGAATATGATGTATAGTTGAGGCATATATATTTAGTGATCATTTCACGAGTAATGAAAATCTATATGACATCTGGACTTAAATATATTCAACAACCTTGATGTGGATATATAATACTGTAAATTTATTTAATCGATAAAAAGAATATATTTATATTTTCATCAAAAATCTAATATTCCTATACCCATTGGATGATAAAAGTATAACCCGAAATCTCTAGATTAGCCATTAGAACTTT
The DNA here is from genome assembly GCA_019974015.1 of Nephila pilipes. NCBI lineage: Eukaryota > Metazoa > Arthropoda > Arachnida > Araneae > Nephilidae > Nephila > Nephila pilipes. The sequence goes on from BMAW01094693.1 coordinate 82,213, forward strand.
ATAAAGTATGCATAAATTTGTTAAAGAATGCAGTCGTCTACAGGCTGGAAAAGTATAAGCTAAAAGCGCAAAGGGGAATAGCCAATTCTAAAGAGGAAAAAAAAGACTATCTATCTTGATTAATCTGTATGTCACATATAAATGATAAACGTTTTTGCAAAAAACAAGATTGTAGTTATTTAAACAAAAAGGTACTTGGTTTCACGTAAACATCCCTAATTTTAATTAAGGCTGCTGGTTCTGAAGTAATCCTTCAAAAAGAATAAAAAACGTTCTAAAGTATAAAAAACGATGCAAATTCTTAACAAAAAATAACTAAATAAAAGCGAACGATTATTTAATATACTGCTGTTTGTAGAAAATGCAACACCATGAAAGAATCATCAGAATCAAATGAAATTTAATGCAGAAACGACTTGTACTGATACAAATAAATGATGAAATTTTCAAAACAAAAGAAACAAATTAAGCGTCCGAAATCACTATTTGGTGCTGCAATAAGTGCTGCTATATGACGTGGCATGGAGTCAAACAGATGTTGAATATCTGCTTGAGGAAGAGAATTCCATATCGCTTGTATGCGCAACCAAAGTTCGTCTTTGGAAACTGCAGGACGCGGATCACGAGCGAGACGCCGACCAACCATATCCCACACGTGCTCAATAGGCGACATATCCGGTGAATAAGCAGGCCAAGGAAGAAGTTGCATGTGTTGTGCTGAACAGAAGTCTCGAACAGTCCGCGCAACATGTGGGCGTGCATTATCCTGCTGAAAGATAGCTCCAGGGATGCCTTGAAGGAAAGGAACGACTTCGGGCTGTAGCACTTCACGGACGTACCTGTTGCTATTGAGATTACCCTCAATTCGTATCAAATTGGATCGTCCATGATACGAAATCGCACCCCAGACCATAACTCCGGGTGTTCGACCACTATGTCGTTCAATAATACACTCAGGAAGGCAGCGTTGACCGGCATAACGTCTAACACGAACACGGCCATCATGGGTCCACAAATTGAAGCGTGATTCATCTGAAAAGACAACTTGGTGCCAATCAGCTCGCCTGTCTCTGTGCTCAAGAGCCCACTGCCGACGCAGCCGTCGATGATTCGCCGTGAGGGGAATCCTGCATAAAGGCACCCTTGCACGCAATCCACGGCGCAGCAGACGACGACGAATTGACGAAGCCGACAATTGTACACCTGTAGCAGTAGACCAACGTGCTGCCAGCTGCCTGGAGGAAGCTGTTCGATCATTCACCGCCATGCGGAGCAGGTGTCGATCATCGCGCTCTGACGTCACCTTCTGTCGTCCAGTGCCTGTTTTTCGAGTTGTTCGGTGCTCGTCGGTCCACTGCTTCCAAACTCGCATCACTGTGGAACTGTTCCGCTGCATACGAGCTGCTATTGCGCGATAGGAAAATCCTCCTTCTCGAAGGCCGATTATCCTCCCTCGTTCAAACTCCGTAAGTTGCTTGAATTTCTTATTCTTCCGTCGTGGAGGCATACTCAGGTCTCACTAAACGTTTGCCACTAACAAATAATCATAGACTTTTTTCAACGTCCCGCTACAGCACTTTATTTATACGCTTTCAGCATCAATTCAGAGGGCGCTGCGAGCGCCGCGCACGCGCGATGGCTCTGAAACTTTATTAATTTGCATAATATCCTATAATTGACATTTGCTGCGAATTTCATTTGATTCTGATGATTCCTTCATGGTGTTGCATTTTCTACAAACAGCAGTTTAAGTAGTCAAATAAGTATTCAATATAAATTAAAGAAAAATATTAAATATTAAAGTAGCCAATGTACCTACAATATTTTGTTAAGATATTAAAAATTAAAGCAAACATAATACATTATTGAATGAAATATACGAGTGTGGTTCAAAAAGTACATCTATTAAATGACAATTGACATCATTAAGGTCATTGTTGTTGCCATTCTGTGCTGCCATCTGTTGAACAAATTTGACCGAAACAAATTTGACATCGATTCAGAAATTACTTTTGATTGCTGCCTCATCGAGTTGTCGACGGCATTTTCTGGCAAGTTGTCACTGTCGGTGAGACCTGGGTTTACCCTTTTTCACAAGAAATCAAACAAACTCGAAACGCTAGGTTGGTTCTGCTGAATATTTTTCAAAAATGGTAAAGATGCTCTCATCAGCGGGAAAAGTTATGACGAAGAATTTTTGAGATGCGAAGGCGTCATGATCCAGAACATCAGTAAATTGAGACTGAGACAGATGTCTAAAGAGTCATGATGCTTACTAAAATAAAACCATTTTCGATGCTACAAGCATCATCTCTTGGAATTTCTAAGGACTTATTGAATGAATCTCGTATCTTAACAGAAATGTGAAAGTTGAAGTCTTAAAAATTAAAACAAATAAATCTTTGCATTCCAATCTATTATAAATACTACTAGTTGCTATAATAGTTATCTAGAGTTATTTATATTAATGCTTCAATGAGTTAGACAGCAAATTTGGGTTATGCGTTATTACTACCTTAAACGGTTCATTGGCTTACAAAATGTATGGTAATCTTTAATAGATTTGTTACAATAAATGCTTAAATGGTGAATAAATTTTCTATTATAATGATTCATCTTCATTACCAGAAATACGTGCACTTTTTAATAAAATAATGTTGAAATGGTGCCGAATTAAATCCGTAATAATATTATTTGATATTGTTAACTAACTGATGGATAGGAAATGAATATGCAAAAAATCTATTCTGTTTTGGGATGCAGATCAGTTACATGATGATACTATTTCAGGATTGAATTAAAAGAAGGGTGTCAGCTTAGGACAACACCTTAATTCCCATCTCCCTCTCCAATCACCCTCACCAAGTCAGCGGGAGGATTTGAGACGTTGACATATTTAACGTGCGTCCAAACCGTCCGCTAAATGGCGGGTCTTTTCATGGCATCAACGTGCCAGGGGGATAAAATTGTGATGCCCGTCAATAATAGTTCTCGCTTAGCTCTTCTAATAAAACTTTAATGCAAACATAGGAAAATCGTTCGATGGATACTTTTATTCAGATATCTGCTGCGTTTTTGAAAATATAGATATCACAAAGTTTTCCCGTTCAAGAAATATATATTTTAGTTTTAGTTTTTTCGTTTCGTTTTGTTTGACTCAACATCGCTTCATCTGGGTCTTGCAAAATTAAACTATACAATCACTCACCCTCTCACACATACACCCAGAGAAGTAAAATTGCAAACAAAGAGCAAAACGATAACATATTCATCTGGAAATTAATAATCTTTTAAACTATGAAAATTAAAGCAAAACATAAATTATTAAACTGAATGTATTTTAAGCTGATCGTAATCATTGCTGTCGTAAAATGAAAAAAAAAACCAAGTGTATTTCACACTCAATTTTGGGAAGAGTGGGCAGTAGACCAATTTATACATGACTTAAAACAATAACATCTTTTGCGGCTAATATGCCATCGCTTGAGTCTTATTTTTTTAAAAAAAAATTGTTTTTATTTTCACTGTAAAAGTATTTGTCAGTTGTTCAAGCGATTTTTTTAACTTGAGTTAATCTCGTTACTTCATGAAAAGTAGAAATTTATTCTAGAATAAATCAAATACATTTTCTAAGAAAATAAAGGTTGCTTTCCGTGATAAAAACATTTTTTTTATATTAAGTATTGTTGCCACTTACAACTTCCAAAGTTTTGAAAGAGCATCGTAAAGTAAGAACAATAATTTTTTCAAAGAAAATCACAAGGAATATATATATATATATATATATATATATATTCTACACTAACTATGGTTATTTTTCCATCAAAAAAAAGAAAATGACATTCATTACATTTTAAACAAAAACTACTGAGTATTTTTGTAAGAATACATCTGGAACTGTATAATTTAATAACAACATAATAATTTGTAATAATATATCTTTCACAAGTATTTATTAAGAAATTTCAAAATATTTTTCAAATTTACCAAATATTTTTCTAGTGAATGGGAATATTTTTCAAGATGAGAAATAAATTCTCATTACCTTCTCTTTGAATCCAATCTGTTAGGAGAGGACTTCCGGAAATACTTGTCTTCAAAATTTAATGAATTTTGTATCTTTAACGTATTTTTGCTTGGCAATTTCAAAATTTCAATTCCCTCATAACTGCGATTTTCAGGATTATTGATCACTGATCTCGAACATCATTGAGTATCTGCAACCATTTACTGAGTCTTTAAAACGGTTCTGCATGAAAATAAGTATCTGAAATTTAAAAAAAAATCATGGTTATTGCAGCACCGTTGATTACTCTTACGATAAAAATAAAATACAATGTTCTCTTGAAAAAAGTCTATTAAATCAAACAGAAAAAATATACTTAATTTATAGCGCTATAAATGAAGTACTGTATGTCAGGAAATATTATTCTGCATATATTTATCATTATTATTATTATATATATTTTGGTCATATATTGTTTGGTCATATATATCCGAGGTTTATTTAGAAAGTAAGATACGGAATATAATAATTCCCATTCCCGAAAGAAATCATTTATATAATAAAGCGGTTTCGCGTTCTCAATGATTAAATAATGCATCACATCAGAAAGACTTGCATAATAAAAAGTGACTCGTGTAAGTCTTGTAGCTAAAGATTAAAAATTATAACTTGCTCCAACTGTTAAATTCATTCAGTAATTCGCTTCTGAATGCAAGGAAAAAGCGAAATCCTCAGGCCGAATCTTTTAGATGTACAGCGTTACAGTCGTGAGTAAGGTTATGTTTAGAACATGAGTTTGATTGCTCATTTCAAGCAAATCGAAAGTACGCAATGCAGTGATAAGTCCTCCGGTTGAGTGAAATGACTTTCACATAATAGCAGTTTTGTACTTTAAGGAACCTCAAGACTTATAATTATTTTCCGTATAAGGGAAAAAAACATAAATTTTTAAAACCAATGTAACGTACCAATAGAAGAAAACAGAGATCTTACAATCATATCATATACAACTCATTAAGAAATTATAAGATTCATCTTAATTTTGAAAATTATGAAATAAATATAAGTTCTAATTATAATTTAAACAGATGAGAAATGATATTACAACTTATATTTATTACAATTAGATTTCAATGTTTTTGAGTAATGTAATAAACAGCTAATTTAATAAAAATATTTGAATTAAAAGAAAAATCACAGGAAGCATATTAAGATCTCTTGTCAAAAACAAAATTGAGAAAATTGATGATATTGGTTATTCATTTTTCCTGATGACCTCAAAACCTCTGTTTTCTTAGAAATGACAAAGAGGTTAAGTATCATTTTTTTGAACCATTGCAGGAAGGATTAGGAGTATGGACAGAAGCATTATTCTGCTTAAATATCCAGTTAACACCCCCTTATAAAGGCTCAAATGGTATAAAATGATCATGCAGAGCACTGTATAAAGTTCAAAAGTTCCGAAATTTGTTTTGAATCGCACATTCCGTCATGATACTATAGGTTCACCGAACTATTAATGATCATTCTCCCATTTTTCGACTGAAAAATTCTTTCGATTCATTTGTTGAGTCATGTCAGTAGTGTTTTAGCCATCGGTACCGGTAAGAGTTAAATTTATTTTCAACAGAAAATATGATACGTTTCTACACAGCGTTCCATGACATGACATTTTAGCTCATTTCAGTCTTTCTCCTCGATAATGTCTCAATAAATTTGGTGGTTTTTTTTTTTTTTTTTTCTCATTTTTATAAATTTTGTATTATTATTTGATACGAGACTCTTCCAAACTGTAACATGTGAAGTGTTTTTGCAGAAACGTTCCGAAATCTTACAAATCGTAAGATCTTTCTTAGTCCAGAGTCGAAAGATTTGTCAGTCCTCCAATGCTGTTAAAATCTTTTTTCTTCCAAATAGTTTTATTTTGTTTGAATCATCTTTTCTAATTATAATATTGGGAATAGCAATTTCAGAACACTATTAATATAGTTGTTTCTCCTTCATATTTAACGGAAGCTCTATAAAATAAAATTTTCCTCACTACCCCTTAGATAACTTATTACCCAGTGGTATCTTCAAATAAATCGGGGATAACACAATCGAAACCTAATCTTTTGCGTTTCTAGTAATGTGGTTACGAAATACTAATGCTTATATTTCATAGAGTTTCTGATGAGACACATGATACCATGATTCCCACAGTTGGTCCTTTAATTTCTCGACAGATATCTTATGCAATTCTTGGAAAAATGAGTAGATTTTAATAACTTTAAATTAAATTTTAAATTTGCTATGAGTAAAGAAAGTGTTTCTCGATCTATTTCAAATACAAATTTTATGATTTTCGTATTATGTGTTCTTCTTCAGGAATGTAAAAATTCGTTAGTGGTCTTATAATTTCTTAGCTCACAGTAATATTCACATATATTTACATTAATTCTCCTAATTTCAGGCAATATTTAATGATTCTTAAGAAATTATAAAGAAATACAAAATGAACGCTTTTTTTTTAAAATGACGAAAATCTCTGTTTTACTGAATGCAAGATTCTGAACTACATCGTTGATCATACAAAACTTACAAAAGAAATGTTCAGTTTCGAAGTTACTCATACATTTAACAAATTCATAGCAAATAAATTAATGCAATTATCAAGAAAATTATGAAGATTTAAGAAAAATTCTAATTAAAATTCATGTAAAATCTTTTCTTTTTATAATCTGTCTAGAATTTGACGAGAAAAGCATAAAGAAACACTTTTGAACATGTGCATGAAATTTCTAAGTAATGTGATTAATAATTTCCGAGAAATCCTTCACGCTAACTTCTTATTAGAAAAGAATAAAGTTATTTATTATAATATAAAGATAAAAACTTCAACAACAAAAATCTAGATACATTAGCTTTAGTATCTTCTCAAGAAATCTAGAAGTTTTAATAGTATTGTCAAGCCTTTGGCACCGAAATGTTCAAAACAGATGTAGCTCTAACATATATGCTTTTTCAAATCATTTTTGTTCAGTTGTTTAAAGGTACCCGAGATTCTTTAAAATATTCTTGACTGGACAATGCTTTGATGACGATGAATAAGAGAAAGATGCCGTAACATCTTATCTAATAACACAGATGGTACCTAATTTCTTTGACGCTTGTATACATTACCTCATATCTCAAGATAAATATATTAACGTGCCGTAAGACTATGACGAAAAGTTGAGTGATGTTTCTTAATCTATATTAATTGTGTGCCATTGTCTAAATCTGCTTCCCTTTTCTTAAAAAAAATTAATGAACTTACTTTCTGAATAACTGTTGTATATTGATAATTGATTTAAAAGCTGCGTTTAAAAGCTCTATTTTAAAAGAATCATGTAAACTATTTGGAGCTTGAATATTGTATTAAAAATAAAAATGTAAGTTGTGTATTTCAATGAACTAGCTTACTTATTTTATTTCTTATTATAAAATTAACTTTATTTTATTATAAAATTTTAATAATTTTATAATTATTTTATAATAATTATAAAATTATTAAAATTAACAGTTAATTTTATAATAATTTTATTTTATTATAAAATTAACTGTCATCATATTTGCACTTTTTTATGTTCTTATAATTTTCCTTCATGCTACAAATAATACTTTAAGAAATTTAATTGGTTTAAGATATTTCTTTTGAAAATGTAATAGTTTGAATTTTTAGTAATAAATTCGAATGCTAAGTTAAAAAAGTGTCTTTCGGGATTGATAAAAATATGTTATTCCTAAATTGCTTGGAAAGTTTCATTCCGTTTTTCGAAATAACCATTTTAGCCTTAAAACTAAACCAAAAGAAAAGCAAATGTATCATGTTTATGCTCAAACTCACATTGAAAACAACTACCGAGAGAAACATTTTTTTTTTTAAATGTTTCTTTTTCAAGCTCAATTTTATACTTCAATGATTTCGAATTTATCTGCGAGAGTTTGTAATATCTTAATAATTAACTTACTTTCTTTTAAATTATACAGTTTTGGGGTGAAAAACTTTCACTTAGTGAGATTCCAGTCCCTATTTTCCTGTTTCAAAAAATGATTGATCCTTCCACAGAAAAAATAATTTCAGTTCTACTTTTACTAAATTATCGGGTGTCTAATGTTATATTATAGTTATTTCGGTTGAAATATTTGTTTCATTTGGGAAGATAACTTTCACCTTCGGGTCAAAAGCTTACAATTTAGAAGCAACCTTGAAAAATGATCGTGAAAAGATAAGAAAAATGCAAAATGTTATTTTATTTTCCTCTAAAAGATTTTCGTGTTTATTGAACAAAGCATCTTGTAATAAATTTTTATGAACTTCTTAGAACAGTTTTTATACGCACATTTTCGCTTCAGATAATTTATTCTTAAAAAATAAAAATAAAAATATTATTTTCATTCCTTAAACTAAAAAAGATTATTTAGAATATTATTATACAAATCATTTTTTGAAGTGAATAATTTATTCTTAGCTCAATCACTTTGTCTAGACTATTTTATAATCTTACTAAATCATTGCTTGTTTATTAATTTATTCAAATAAATCAAGTAGACTTTTATTTTTTTTTCTCAATGAAGCACAAAGCAACTTTCCCCTAAATTACTTGTAATGAAATTTAATTATTTTAATTTACCTTTATGCTTAGTAAATTAAAACTTTATTATGAATCTTCAAAACTATGTGGGCACTTTTCAAAAGTGATTTTTAATTTTTCAGAGTGTAAAAATTGCGAATTCCTACCCCATAAACTCATTGCTAAATTCTAGTACGACATTAATTAAAAGTTAAATTAATACATGAAATAACTTATATCACAACAATTAAAATATTCAATATTCATTATTGGTAGCAGTATGTAACTAGGTAAGCGATTACTAAAAACACACATCTTGATCCAGAAACATGCTATTGACGAATCAGTTCAATAAAACAATATCCGTTGAGTATCTTTGCCCGATGAAACATGTTTCGTGGCTTCAAATCGTGTTATGGTTCAGAGTCGTGTGTTTGCTAAATCTTCGTAGCAATCAAATAGTCGTAATAAATCTATAACTAATTTAATTAACAAAAACATTTAACAGAAAACCGCACAAATCTGAACATTCGCATGTCTCGAAGATCTCTAACAAAATCAGAGCAAACAGCGTCTTCTAACAATGAGGGGCGCCCTCTATCAACGAGTGGGTTCGACCAGCTTGCTTGAATTCGATATCGGCATAGGGGTTCTGCGCCTAGTGCTACAGTTTGGTTTATCATTGGGTAACCGACACGCACATCTCTAGTTCGGATAGACGATAATTTGAACGCAGATCGGTGCATTTTTGACATCTTATGTCCAGTGTTTGTGCCCTATCTTCAAGTTCTGCCAAACACCATCTTCCAACGTAATAATGCAAGACTACATATTACACGTTGTGTTCTGGCCTTCCTTGATACATGGGGTATTCGATTGTTGTCCTGGTCTGCACAGTATCCAGATCTATTACACATTGAAAATATCTGGTTCATGGGTTGCTGAGAGATTGTTCCGCCACCCCTCTCCAGCTAATATGGTTGATGAAATGTGGCGTGGATTTGAAGCAACATGGAATTAGTTGCTCTTTTCTGTCATCCAAGCCCTATCTGACTCCATACCTAACCTGATAAGGGCTGTTTTAGCTGGCAGGGGTGGCAGCTGTTCTTACTAATTTCGAACCTTTGTAAACCCGCAAGCCGCTTGCAAATTTTGTTATTTTTTCTTCTGTTTACATACAATTATCATCGTTTTTGTATTTGCTTTTTTTCATTGTGTTACAATTTTAATGACCAGCAGTGTATATATTAAGTTTATGAGGAAATTAACTCTATATGAAATTACCATTCTTTTAATAAAAATGAGAATTTTTAATTTCGAAAGTGTTTAGATTACTGGAATGATAAGTAGTAGTTACTAAAACGAAAAATGTGATATTAGCGGGATTTGCATCTGGCTAACGGAAATGTACCCAAACGTATACTTGAAATAACTATAATTAGAATACTGCAGATACTGGGCATATCAAAATAACAATAAATAAAAAAATATTATTTTAGTTTTCTAACTTACCTTTTAGATGTTTTGGAGGCAACCGTTTTGTAAAAAGAAAAGTCTTACGAATATAAGTCTTAGGAAGTAAATATCCGGATTTTTTTTTTCGATTTATATATGGATTATTAATTACTAATAGTCTTTTGAATTAAAAAAAATAGTACTTCTGGCTTATACACAGCTCAACTTATATTCGAAAAGGTGTGGTACATTTTATATAAATAAATAAAAATAATAATATATTTTATCCTTGTATCAAAATGTTGTTTAAAAAAATCGAAAAGTCACATTGGAATTTGATTCCTCATATATATAAGACTTTTAATTTAATGTTTATAATTTAGATTATTTTGTTCTTGACTAAAAAAAGTAAATAAATTTTTGTAAATTACACTGAAGGTATTTGTTACATCAGAACACAATAAAAAGCCTGAAGCTCTCATTTTTCTTAGAGTATAAACTTCCTTCGAAACGGCAGGTGGCAATAACTCTTCATTTACGAAAGCCATTATCACGAGAAACAGCACTTAAGCTACGATATAACGTTGAGTGTTAGATTAAAAAGAAAACGAAATTGATGGTGAGGCAAATACATTACCACTATTTAAAGGAAGTGTCTAGAAATTTTAAAGCTCTTCAGCAGTGAAAATAGTGATCAATTCCCTGAAGAGTATTATGATTTTTTGACAAGATTGCTTATTAATAATTCTAGTTTCTCAGTGCAGCTTTAAGATAAGATGCTCGTTCTTTTCTGTTGTAATCCGTATAAACTTTTAATAATCTGTATTGATTTAATATCCTAGGATTATGCTATGTCAAAATTCTTATGAAAATGGAAAAAAGAAGTTATTATATTTGCCTTTATTTTACATTGTTGCAATAGATTTTGCATACCTTAGTATTCTTTATAGGTATTGAATAAATGCATTGTGAATGATATTTTTTTAAATGATGCGAAAAAATTAAATAAGAATTTTTTTTATATATAAGCTAATATATTCAATTTTCGTTTCTTATCAGATTATACATAGGGTAAGCAAACTTCTTCTCTTCTAATTAAATAATCTTATATTTTTATTACATTTTAACTCTAACTAGAATGTTTTAACCTTAAAAACACAAACTTCTTTGCCATTAGCCCAAAGCTTAAATCTCTTAGTAGACTGCCTTTTTTTTTTTTTTATCTATGATTTGATTTATCTTCGATTTTGGTTTTTTTTTAACCTAATCTTCGGATCACCAAGTGGAATCTGAATCATGAGAGGTCATGTGGTTTCATTCAGTGAATCCCCGTTGTTAGCAAGCACATTTTTACTTACCTTATCAAATAAAACACAAAATATAGCTTTTAAAATCATTTAATAACGCACGTAAGATTTGCATCCATAGAAATATAGAATATACAATATAATTGGAATAAAAAACTTTTCTCACATGAACTTCTGCCTTTTTGTACATCAACGGAAAGCTTTGTGGGATATACTCCGATATCAGTCAGTTTTCCATGTAGCTATTAGTCGTTTTATTCAGGCTATTCCAAAATATTAAAAATTTAGTTCCCTTCGAAAATATTTACCTTTCTCATAGTTTTCAAACAACCGTATAAGCACAATAAATGCAACGGTTCCATTTAATGAACCATATGAAAAATTGAGACTAATGGACATCCATTAGTATTACGTTAATACGAATACTCACGCCCTATTCGATTCAAACTATTCACATACCCTATGCAATGATTAAGACAAGTATGACTTAGGGTTTGAAGTAGCATCACAGCTTCTATAGAAATCACAGCATTACTTGAGTGCATCGCATCGTTTTCTGTTTAAACGAAATTCTACAAGAACCTTTTTGCGATTCAGTTTCACAATGTCGCTGATTGTCTCTTGCTTTTTTATCAAATCTTTTGCAATAGCATGAGACATAAAATTATTTTCTGCGTTAAAATTATAATCTAAAGACCATAGGTCATCTCTAACACTACTCTCGGTCCTCGTTTCTTCTCGGATTCATTATTCATTTTTTTACCTTATAGACTTGCATATTCTAGTGCTAGAATTGTTTTACTGCGTATAATGTCCATATTTTCATATTATTTCTTGCCGGTTTTGACTTCCTGTATACACGAAAAGGATTCTTCCTACGGAATTCTACAAATTCAACAATACGTACAATAGAGTTAAAAGTTAAGCATAATTCATAAAATGCGAAAAAAATAAGCATAAATATTACTGAATTTTCTCAAAATAGCTTAAGATAACCAAATGCTGAAAATGAAACTTTGTCTTTATGTAAAACAGTTCAGGCAACATCTTTACGCGCAAAACTCCCTGCGCATGTCAGAAAGCGAATAAATCACTTCACTTGGTATAATAAGTTAAGACAGGTTTCGTGAATTCATGTTCGAAGGAATAAGTCATTTGATTTTAAAATTAAATTTTGAACTAATTTTAAACGCTTAAAATCCTCTCATGTTATTATACGTATATTAATTTATGTTCACACAAATAGTGAAGCAAACCTCACACGCAATTAACATAAAATGAATTATATTAATTGTGTGAGGTTTCTTACACCTACTGCAGTCCTTTTTGTAGGGATATAAAAAAAAGGACTTTGTATTATGGAATAATGATTAAATATAAATGAGTTGTGTTTATGTTTTAAAGTTTGAGTCTCAAGATATTTTTCAGCGTATGTGCTTAGACATTAATTTTCATGAAGTTGTAAAACATTTTCAGAAGCTAAAGGTCACATAAACCACTTTTATCATTTTTAGTTTTGGCAAAAAAATCCAAATTTTTAAAACATGAAATAAGGCAGATTCATAAGCTATTCTAAATATGTATTTGCTCATCGGATGGAAGTTGTTTTTTCTTTAATCTTAAGACAATTTTTTGTTACGCAAATCATTTTAACTACTTAATTTTTATTAAATAAGTTAACAAAACTATAAATACTTGAAATGAAGCTCAGTCTATAGAAACCTCCTAAGATATATATATATATTAATCAATTAGTAAATAAATTTTTCCGTTTAATATAATACATGAAATAATTTTTTGATTTTCGTTTATAAAAGTCTATAAAGAGCAAATATGCACTAAAGATGATTTTGTTTAAATGGATGTTTATTTAAATAAAAAGTTTCTCATGTGCAACTTCTTTATTGGAAATAGTTAAATATACAATTTAGAATGTGTCTAAAAAGTTTAACTCAACTGCGAGAAAAAAATGAATTGCTTTTTTGAAAATATACTAATAATTACAGAATGTACTAATTATTTGCACAATTCTGTACCATTTTCACATCATTATGTGTTTTATAAGTATGCTTTTACTATTAATAAATTTCTAACTGAAAAATATTTTTAAAAGAATATCTTACGAAGGAGCATATGCCATTGAAAACAGTTAAATAAATCATAGAGCATTTGATAAAAGCAAATATTAAGTTCCGCAAACTTACTGTCTTGTTGAATATTGGTAGTTATTTGAAATGTAAATTTAAGAAATACTCCACCACTAACTGGAAATTTCATTTAGATACGATATAAGCTTTTTTTTTATTCAGAAAAACAATAGCTTTAAGTTTCTCTAGTTCTGTCAAGCATAATGCATTAAAATGGCCTTTCTTGGTAATGTAATGAAGCACTACATCTTGAAACTAAACATTCTGAAGAAAAAATTGTTGATGTTTTTCTTGTAGTGTTGAAGTTCTTAAATTACCTGAATTTTGGTAGAAAAACGCAATTTTGAATTCACCATTTCAAACTTTAAACATTGATAGGTAATGATAAATAATTTCTTTCGGATTCTTTTCTTTCACTACATAATAGGTTAATTTTTATCCATTCTATAAATTACACTTAATTCCTTATATATTAAGTAACTTACATATTTAATAATTACAACTAAGACAACTCTCTTCCATACGAGTAGTTATGAACGTTTAGGAGGGTCCACTAAAAGTGTCTCTACTATATATTAGTAGATTAAAAAATTATGGAAAATAAATTAATCTTCTTCATAAACATTAACGCTATTATTATCATAAGAGAAGTTGAATTAATGATCCAATTATTTGACATATTTGCTTCAAAAACGAAAATAATTGAAATATTATTATACACAGAACAGTAACAATAAGTAGATATAGTTAAGTGGAAAATGTAAAAATGCTGCAGTTTCAAATTTAAATAATTTATTTTAATGGAAAATGGAAAAGCTAAAGAAAATTCTTATATAAAATATAATTTTGTAATTTTAAAAAGATCTAGGGATTTTATGTTTGACATCTTTGAAAAGTGATGCTATTACTTTAAACGGAAATATTTTTAACAAAACTTGATTTCGCTATGTATATAATTCATTTTCTTTGCATTAAAATATGCTTCACTTAATCAGTAGAAACAGCCTATTTTTCTTTTAATTTTCGATTTTTATTTTTCTGTATTTAAACTATAACTAATTTATTTAAACTTTAATAACTAACATTTCTGTTTTTAAATTGAGTAATTTAATAACGGATGAGTACCTGTCATTCGCAAAAAAAAAACCCATCTGCATTAAATGCATGTTTCTAATAAATGCATGTTTTCCTGTAAAATTAAATCTCTATATATCCCTAAACTAAAGAAATTCGCAAAATATTCTAGAGTAGCATAACATGGGCTGTTAACAAATTTTTTACTCTTTAACGAACATCTGGCGTTTCTTTCTGATTTTATATCTAAGTTCCCGGCTTCTTCCTAGTCAAATGGAACGTGATGCAAATGAATAAATTTTGGAAGTGGAATGAATAGATGCAATCAAGTCATTTAAATGCGACAGAGAATTGAATGTAATTAAGGTTCAGGTAATAAGGAAAGTGTTAAGTGTGATGAGTGTGGAAGTATATTGGCCTGTATAGAATTTTTGGGGGAATTGGGACGCAAAGCTGTTGGTACAATTATAGGAGGTACTCAAATTATATTCCGTAAAGCGCATTCTTTGATAGATTATAGAACTTGTTAGACCTCGCGGATAGAGAAAGTAAATTGTTTAAGAGCAACCCCCTTGGAAGAGGAGTTGATAAACATTTCTTCTACGAGTAGATGAAGCTGACTATTTTATTTACTTAGTCCATGTTTGAAATTAAATTTAAATATAAGTCTTATAATTAAAATAACATTGAAGAGGAGATAAGGCAGGTAATGAGATGTTGTTACAGTAATATACCACAAAAATACAGCAAAAAGCAAACTCTATTGATAAATATTTTCCGCTAATCACCTTCTACATTTGATAGATATCGTGTCTTGAAAAAAATTATTGTTATTTTCTTTAAATTAAAAAATAATGCTACTCATCTGAATAAATAATTACCACAACCAATGATTTATAACCTTTAAAATAACATTTTTTACTATTTTATCTATATATAAGTAGCAGATACAACCAAAAAGCTATAAACCCAAAACTTCTTTGATAAATTAAACTTCCTTACTGTTTAGAAATAAGAAAATTAATTCTTAATCTATAGAGAAACAAAAATTATCTTAAATCATAAGTTCAACATGTTTTTAAATTCGTTAAGTAAGAAGGAAGGAAATAACCCCTGTTTCAGGAGATAATGTAGGAAGTATTTGTTACCTTCTCAATATAATAAACACCATTCTTCATCTTCGTATTTAAAGTTCTGTCTAAAAGACACAAGTGGTAATATTTCTTCCTTTAGAAAAATCATTATCTGGAGAAACAAAGCGCTTTCGGAGTAGAGCAGTAATTTGCTAATTGTTGGAAAAGAAATATTTATTTTCATAAATCAACTACATTACTTTTATTTAAGAGTAACGTTTGAATAAATTCCAAAGTTCCGCAGCGATAAAAATGGAGAAGATTCTCCTGTGATATGCATTGTGGTTCAGTGAAGAGTAGGATGCCAATTATTCATCCTCTGTCCCTTTTTATTTTACCAAACCAATCATCCAACCAATAAATTATTCTTAAAGTATTTAAAATGAAAGTATACTTAGCACACATTTATATATGAATAGGTTTCTAATGTGGTGTCGAGAAATTATCATCAATCTCTAGAGGAATAACATTTTAAAACATAAACATCAGATCCTGATAATTAAATCTAAACATGCATCATATACTTATAATTCATATAAATGTTTTATCTTGAAATAGTTTCTAATTCTTTGATCCTTCTACTCAAGTTATCAAAATTAAGAGAATTTTCACGTACGGGTGATTATCTCCCCAGCTGTAGTGCCAATTTTAAAGAAATCTGGTATGTACTTAGGTTGATATAAAATCGAAACATACCATGCAATAACTTTGGTCAACACGCGTTATCGTGCATACAGCTCAACCAAAAATAGTGGTTACAAGGTGGAACAAAAATTGACTAAAAAGTGAATATGCTCCCCTCCTCAGTTATACAATTTACTCAACGTGATTTCAAATAGGAAATGATACAGCTTATGCTTTCATGAGGCAGGAGTTCTTACACCTTCAGCAATGTTGTTTTCAGGTCATGGAAGGATGTGTGCAATTGCCTTTAGAAGTGCATCCCAAAGGTTAAGACTGGA
Source organism: Nephila pilipes (assembly GCA_019974015.1). NCBI lineage: Eukaryota > Metazoa > Arthropoda > Arachnida > Araneae > Nephilidae > Nephila > Nephila pilipes. The sequence goes on from BMAW01094693.1 coordinate 98,892, forward strand.
GTCCTGCCTGGCTAATTCTCACTTTTGATGAATTCATCGATCAAATAATCTATAAATGTTAGAGCGTTGTCATTCGTAAAAAATATAATCATGGCTAACTGCACCACCTAAAATATTAACAGAAGGTTTTAAGATACCATCAATATACGTCACAGAAGTCATAAAGCTTCTGCAAAAGAAATAGTTTGGTGCATCCATTCAAACATTATGTCAGTTAAGACTATTCATATAAAGGTGCATCGAAAATTAATGGCTAGAATAAATCAAGACTTATCGATAAATATAACGATCTCCTCGACTGATCTTCGACTCAATGTGGATGATTTCTGCACTATTTTGAGCCCGCTCTTCTGTATAATGAAGTAAGCGGGATTCAAACAAAAATTCTTACAAGTATACACCTTTTGCATATAGCCTTCAGGAAACAGTAAAATTTGTGAAAAAAGTGTAACAGCATCATATTTGACACAATAGCCCATGGTGGGCTAAGGCCTTCTTTTGAAGAATCCTCCAAGAAAGCCTATCTTTTGCCTTAGTCGCCCTGAAAATTCTTTCCCTAATCAACATGAATTCCGATTCAAAAGAAGCTATCACAGTTTTGCTCTTCTTCTTTTCCCACTAATAAAGGAGATTTTCAACAAAAATCTACAATATTGGATTTTTTTTATCCATTTCAACAATATACGAAGTTCATTCGCTTAACTTTAAAATATTTAATTACATCATTTTTATTAAAAATTCTATAAATTTAAGGATTAAAAAGTCCTCGCCATTGACAATTCCCTTTGACGCCTCCAAGATTGCTTCAGAGAATCTTTCTCTCAATAACCACAATTTTGTATTAACCATTTTTAGTTAACAGGTCAATTGAAAAGTCCCCGGCCTACCATAGTAAAACACATTTTTTTTTTGGCAAAATTAGTTTTTTTTATTCAACATAATTCCCTTCAAGGGTGATACGCTGATTATAGCGACCCTCCAACTTTTCGATACAAGTTTTGTAGTACGATTTGTCCTTTGCTTCAAAATAGGCCTCAGTTTCGGCGATCACCTCTTCATTCGACGAAAATTTCTTCCCAGCGAGCATTCTTTTCAGATCTGATAACAGAAAATAGTCGCTGGGGGCCAGATCTGGAGAATATGGTGAATGAGGAAGCAATTCGAAGCCCAATTCATGGATTTTTGCCATCGTTTTCACTGACTTGTGACATGGTGCATTCTCTTGGTGAAGTAGCACTTTCTTTTTCTTCAAATGCGATTGTTTTTCGGCGATTTCATCCTTCAAACGGTTCAATAACGCTATGTAATAGTCGCTGTTGATGGACCTTCCTTTTTCAAGGAAGTCAATGAAAATTATTCTATGCGCATCTCAAAATACAGACGCCATAACCTTGCCAGCCGACTGTTGCATTTTCCCACGCTTTGGAGCGGGTTCATCGTGTGCAGTCCACACGGATGACTGTCGATTGGACTTCGGAGTGAAATGATGGAGCCATGTTTCATCCATTGTCACATATCGACGCAAAAACTCAGGTTTATTACGCTTGATCGCTCACCGTCTTCGGTGCTCATTTCACCACGTCTAAACTTAGCATACCAGTCCTTGATGGTTGATTTTTCTGGGGCAGTGTCCGGAAACTCGGCATCAAGCCAAGGTTTTGCTTCAACTGCATTTTTTCCCTTCAAAAAGCAATATTTTATCAACACGCGAAATTCCTTTTTATCCATTTTTTTCACAATAACAAAAGTTGCTTCACTCAAAATGCTATAATTCACAAACTAATGATCCGACATCTGTTAAATTTATACACGCATCTTTTGAGGGTTAGGGCTAACTAAAAAACATATGTATTTAATTCTAGTAGCGCCATCTATGTGTCAGGCCGGGGACTTTTCAATTGACCTGTTACTGGCTAGGTTTCCTAACCCTCTTAGACAGACTTAATGAGAGTTTTAAAACTGAGAAGGTATTGTGTAACAATCCAGACAAGTAACAAATGTTTTGTAAGTAATAAGAGAACTTTATAAATTAAAGAACTCTTAAGCAGAAAATAAAAATTTATCTATATATATATAATACATATATATATATATATATAATACATATATATATATATATATATATATATATATATATATATATATATATATATATATATATTATACATACATAGATAGACAGATATTATACATGTATTGTTATACATATACATACACACATATATATATATACATATATTGGACCACATGGTTAATTATTTTAACACACATTATTCCCGTTATTCTTTATATATGATTTCTGTTATTTTTTGTTAATATATATTTAGCTTTAAAATATATAACTATAGAAACTTTTTATTTCATAGAAACTATATTCAGTTCATAGTAATTTGAATAGAACAAAAATGCAAAATCCTCAATGATGCATGAAAATAAACCAGTTATTTGTATTGACAATTGAAACATTGTTATATATATCTCATGCTTAGATTTTAACACGAAAGCATTCTTAACAAAACATTTAAGAAATATATGAATATACTGAAAGAATACTATACTGTATAAATAATGGCAAGAGAATAAAGTTCAACTCATGAATAAGTACAAACCAAAAGGAAAAAAATCCAAAACCATATAGAAAATAAAATATAATACTTTTATACTCTGAATCTGGCTTTGTGTTCCGAAACTCTTTTTGACAAATTTTGATCTGAAATGAATAGATTGAAACATCTAGCTTATAATCTGATTTAAATGAAATTGTATTGCTTAGATAAAAATGATGTATACGAATCTCAGTAGGAACTCTGAATTCCCCATCGAAATAGGTTTCTCAAAAAAATATGATAATTCTAGGTATTTCACATCTTTTAATTACGGTTTCGAATTTAACATCAGCAGTTTCCAATGTAATTATAATTGAAACATGAAGAATACAATGAACAATATCTCAGTACAGTAGAAATGAAAATTTTAAAATAATTTTTTTATCAAATATTTTTAACCAAGATAACTCTCAAATCTAATTTTACCTCAAAGTGACTTTCTAAGACAAACAGAAAATATATAATTTACAGGAATTTTGTTTTATTAATTCTGAATTAAGGATATCAAATATCCTGTAAATTTATATAATTTTGAATGGATTTCATTACATATGCTAATATAATTGTAATTTATTTGAACTACTTTTAAAATAATTATAATTGTTTGTGGTTTGAATTCCTTTTAATACAATTGCAATTGTTTGAGGTTTGAATTACTTTTTATGCAATATTGTGTATTTTGTGAAATATTGTGTATTTTAAATTATATAATATAATTGTAATCCCATTGTGCATTGTGGTGTATTATTTTCAAATAAATGTATTTGCATTATATTTGATTAATTACAATTGAGTTGTATATATATATATATATATATATATATATATATATATATATATATATTAAGTTTATATTTATGTATATTTATGTAATTGTATTTAAATTGTACTATTCAGTTATATATTTTATTATAATTATAACTTAGGCATCAAGATATTTTAAGATTTATAAAGATTCTTCTATGTTTGATATTAAGATATAACAGTATTTCATTGAAATTGAGGTACATTCGACAATAAAGTATTTCAATACATTTCATTTCTTTATTCTACATTAATATATATAAAATTATGACTCCTATTACTTAAGAATTTAATTAATCTTAAATAAAAAAATAATATTTTAATTATTTGATGTGAGTATATTTGTCATTTGAATACGATGAATAAAGTATTGCAATAAAATTTCTATAAATGGTTACGAATAAAACTTCAATAATGCAGATTAAAAATGTTGAAAATAAAACTAAAGAAAAGGTGTAGAACATTTAATAAGATTATTAAGCAATATTCAATTACATGAATCTTAAGTACTTACTCCTCTTCTTCTCACGTGAAAAAACATTTACTGCTTTATTTAAATCACAATTTTTTTTTACGTGCACTTAACACTTAAGAAGTTAACACTGACTAAAGTTCTTGTTTCAGTTTTAGCATGTACTTAATTCATGTAAATAAGTAAATTAAATGTAATTACTCCGATACTTAAATTTCTAAAAATAATTGTAAGTTAAGCACTAAAATTAATCTTTTATATGCATTCCCACGGATCAAATTTTTATTTAGAGATAATGATTTATTTTTTAAATCTATTCATATGGAATATAATTTTGTAATGACATACATGAAATTACTATTCTGAATAATAATATTTTGAACATGAGAATCTAATAGAAAGTAACATTTGATTAAATCTAAGACATCTCCATTATTACTTTGGTTTTATTTCCTATTACTTTTAGTATCAATTTTAGTTGTTAAATTAAGGGATTTTTTCAATATATTCTGTGTCATAGATATAGTTGTACCTATTGTCAAATATCCGTGACACTTTTAAATTTTGACAAAACATATTAAATACTATTTCAAGAGAACATCTGTGCTACACATGACTTAAATTACTTAATATTAATTTAGTGTATTGAATGATTTTATATGAGTGGTTTTATTAACATCGCACTAGAAGCATTACGAGGGCTATTGGAGATGGATTTCGTACTTCTGAACCTCGGTCAATTGATGTAGAAGTCAACTGAGCAGGCACCTCCCTCTCCTAACTTTCATACCACACCAACGGAAAGACTTAGAGCGTCGACAGATATAGCGTGCATCAGCTCCGGCAGCACGGCTGGTCTTTAGTGGTATCATGGCTCAAAACCAAGACTCGAATGAACACCGCCATCCACGAGTACGCAACCAGGACTATTAGGCTACAGTGGCTACAATATATTGAATGGAAATCAGGCAGTAGAAAACCACACTGTTATAAAAGAAGGAATATCATAAAATGTTAATTATTATTAAGAAATAACAGAGCTATCTGAATATTTATAACTTGAAAATTAATAGAACTTATGTATATAATGTGGAAAATTATACACATTAATTTTTATTTTTTTGGTCCCGGAAACCGTCGATTGAAATAACTCGCAATACCGTTAAGATTTAATATAAAAAAATTATTATATTATTATTATAAAAATTATATATGTTTTTGTAACGTCGTATTAATTTCTACCAACCATCCGATATATTGCCTACCATAAACGAACTACAGGACAATTTCTTGGCAACTTGACTAATGTAACATTAGCTTTCCCCTTGTTTTAAAATGAATACATCCCATCTATAAAAATATTAAAACTACTGAGAACGAAAATATTAATAAAAAGTATAACAATTCTAATCATATTATAAACAGTGAACATTAAAAGTTACTGTAATATAACTTTTACTGCTCACTGTTTCTAATGTATTCTAAAAAAACATGCAGGAATATATTTTTCACAAATTTACTGAAATTCTCCTTGCAGAATTATTCAGCTATTCAAACTTAATTTTAATTAACATTCTTATGGCCCTACATTATGCAAATTCGTATCTTTAATTACTTATTAGTCCATTTAAGCATTTTTTTTTTCTCTTTTTTTTCCCTTGCTTATTTTCTACGTCATTTTTTGTGCTGTTTCACTTCGATAAATGTGTAGATTAAACCAATTCGCGGAAGCCTGAATTCAAATTTTCTATTTCTGTCTTTTGCACTCGTCATCGTCATTTCAATTTTTTTAATGATGTTAAGTCACATGAAGCCAAATTTGACTTATGAATTTGTAATTAGAGTAAAATTTAAATTTAAGATAAACAAAAGAAAAAAAACGAAAATATTAATATTTTTTTACTAATTTTACATTAATGAAGCTGCTTATCTTGTCCATTTGGACTGAATAGACAAGCCGGATGGGAAAAATGTATACTATTAGCGAATTTGTTAAAACATCATTTAAAAGTTAATGTTATGATGACTTTCACTTCAGAGATTCATTCTTTTGTTATGTTATGGTCTAATATCTGATATTAACCACACCGTATGTGGCCCGTTAAGTAAAAGTGTGCCCGGGCATAAGAAGTCCCATCAGGCTGTGTCCATTTTCGTATGACACGTATGTAAATATATCCTAAGATTCATTTAAATATTTGAAAATTTGCCCGTAAAGAAACGATATAATAGTTTTGCTTTAAAAAGAGTTTTATTCAACAAAATGTCTAGTACAAGAAATTAAGTAGGACAGAGTTGTGTTTCTTTCAACATCATTGTTGTTATTTCCCAAATATCATTTATGTCAGATCAAAGACTCCTGCTTTCCATAGTATTTTACTAACTACAGAAAGAGGGTAGGATTCACTTATTCAACTTTATATTAGACACTATATCCTGTAATCAATGGTTTTGTCGAAACTTCATTAAGTGTCCCTTAGATAGTTTTAGGATTTCAGGTAATTATATTGGAGGTAAAGGCCAAATGGATCAAATTCATTTTTCAATAATTTGTAGAAGGTTATCAGAGAATCCAAATGGTTTTCCAATTCTGTGTTTATTAAAAGTATTTGTTCAGATTTTGGGATCTGAAGGTATTGCAATTTTACTATTAATTGAATTATAATATTCTTATGTATAGAAACTGTTCCTGCGTGCTTAAACTAGTCACCTATCTTTTGCATCGAGAAAAGTTGTGATTCAAATTAGCACAACACACTTTAAGCAATATTTCCCACTTTTGAACCCCTGTAAGCAGATGAATTCACATCCTAAGTTTATGCATTTTTGTCCAAACTTCCACGCCACAGCACTGTATATAGGGTTAGGAAAGGGACATATTCATATATTCTTTTCATATATTCTTTTTTCAAAAGTTTCTTATAAATCATTTTTTTTTTCAAAGAACTGTTCCTTAAACACTTTTTATTAACTGGAACAATATTTTTATATTTTAATACCCAAACATAGGTGAACATTTTTAAATTCATTTATAATTGAACAATGTATAATTTACATATAAATAAGAACATGTTTAAAATGACGGAAGTTTAAAAAAAGGTAATAAGTATTTTGAGAATTTTGTTCGTCAGTAAGGAAAAGAAATAATGTTAGTAAAAGGCAATTGGTATTCGGAACTTTATGTTTTTCACGACAATTTTATATTAATATATATATATATATATATATATATATATATATATTGATAAGTACTATTATTATTTTAATTCATATAAAAATTCAAATAATTGTCTATGCTAAACACTGTTATTTATACAAATCTTTTCCATTTCAATATGTCACAATATGGGAATAATTTAATCATTCAAATATATAAATTTACATATAAATTAGAAATAAT
>BMAW01094694.1:0-27205 GCA_019974015.1 Nephila pilipes
ATATATATATATATATATATATATATATATATGTATGTATACATTTGAAATTTTCTATTTTCTTTCCAAAATTATTTCGAAGTAAATTATAAAACTAATAAAGTTGTTAGTATTTTGAATACACAAAATAAAAATGTTTTGAATACCACAATATGAAATATATCTATCGAAGCTATTTCTATGTATAACGTGTAATGTACATTAAATTTTATGTATTTTTCATAAAGAAGTAATGTTATAGAAAAAAGTATTAACATCCAATAGTATAATTTAAATATAAATGAATATTAATCGAAACATGTTATCTTATATGGAAATAATACAAATATTACTTACTATACTCGATATACATGCTTAAATTAAAAAAATTTAATTCGAGATGCGTATAATCGAGGTAGCTTAGAAGATATATTATTCACTGAATCATTCCCTGCATTATGAGTAAAAATGAGAGTCATCTTTAGAAAGAAAAAACTGCATTAAAATGCATTATTAGTATTTAAGTGTAAGTTACACACAATCGAGATATATTTACATCTCTTTCTCTCTCTTTATTTTAATCATTTTTCTTAAAAAAATTGATTAACAGAATTTAATATCCTGATTGCAGATATTTTGTGTTAATTATCGTCTTTAGATATAATTTGACCGCAATGTAAATATTGAGCATCCTTTGATTTTTTTTTTTTTTTTTTACATTTTTGGCTGTTACCTCATAAATAACATCAACTGGTCTATGAAGTTATTATTAGTCAATTTAAGCTTGAAATAATAATTTATATTCTACAATTTTTCCTTGCAAATAATTCTGGATATTTTGTGTATATAAGTTTCGTTGCATTTCGCGGGGTTTTCAATGACAGAATTTACACAGAATGTCAAAATCAATATTACATCTAATTATTTTTATAATAAATCTTAAAAATGCAAAATGTTTTGAATCTAAAATATTTCATTTATAAAAGTGTATGGTTCAAATACATACAATTTTGAGACCTAATATTGTGATTTGCATAAAAGTCTAATTTCCAGTTGCAAAAATCAGAACAGCTTCTATACAAGAAATGAAACAAACATCATCTTTTTAAGAAATACTCGAAAACTTTTATTGCAGTTGATATTTTTCACTCTCTTGGTATTATAAGTTATGGAAACAAATTGAATGGCAAAGTAATAAGATTCGTTTTTTTTTAATATAGGGAGATTTGGAGTGATATCGAGTAATTCTACTTATCTAAAAATTATTTGTTTCCAGAAATTTCATTCAGAAAATTCGTGAAGCATCATACTGTCTGGACATGTAGGCTTCGTTATTAGGTTTAGCTTAAAATAAAGTTCAATTGACATTGTCTTACGTTTTCTTTTCTTCCATTGATCAATTGTAGATTTGATATAACAGGTCAATTGAAAAGTCCCCGGCCTGACACATAGATTGCGCTAATAGAATTAAATCCATATGTTTTTTAGTTAGCCCTAACCCTCAAAAGATGCATGTATAAATTTGACAGCTGTCGGATCATTAGTTTGTGAATTATAGCATTTTGAGTGAAGCAACTTTTGTTATTGTGAAAAAAATGGATAAAAAGGAATTTCGCGTGTTGATAAAATATTGCTTTTTGAAGGGAAAAAATACAGTTGAAGAAAAAACCTTGGCTTGATGCCGAGTTTCCAGACACTGCCCCAGGAAAATCAACCATCAAGGATTGGTATGCTAAGTTTAGACGTGGTGAAATGAGCACCGAAGATGGTGGACGCCCAAAAGAGGTTGTTACCAACGAAAACATTAAAAAAATACACAAAATGATTTTGAATGACCGTAAATTGAAATTGAATGAAATAGCAGACAATCTAAAGATATCAACTGAACGTGTACATCATATCATTCACGAATATTTGGATATGAGAAAGTTCTGTGCAAAGTGGGTGCCGCGCGAGCTCACTTTTGACCAAAAACAACGACGAGTCGGAGCAGTGTTTGAAGATGACCAAGCGTAATAAACCCGAGTTTTTGCGTCGACAACGGATGAAACATGGCTCCATCATTTCACTCCGAAGTCCAATCGACAGTCATCCGAGTGGACTGCACACGATGAACCCGCTCCAAAGCGGGGGAAAACGCAACAATCGGCTGGCAAGGTTATGGCGTCTGTATTTTGGGATGCGCATGGAATAATTTTCATCGACTACCTTGAAAAAGGAAGGACCATCAACAGCGACTATTACATAGCGTTATTGGACCTTTTGAAGGATGAAATCGCCGAAAAACGTTCACATTTGAAGAAAAAGAAAGTGCTGCTTCACCAAGACAATGCACCGTGTCACAAGTCAGTGAAAACGTTGGCAAAAATCCATGAATTGGGCTTCAAATTGCTTCCTATTCCCCCGTATTCTACAGATCTGGCCCCCAGCGACTATTTCCTGTTCTCAGATCTCAAAAGAATGCTCGATGGGAAGAAATTTTCGTCAAATGAAGAGGTGATCGCCGATACAGAGGCCTATTTTGAAGCAAAGGACAAATCTTACTACAAAAATGGTATCGAAAAGTTGGAAGGTCGCTATAATCAGTGTATCACCCTTGAAGGGAATTATGTTGAATAAAAAAAAACTAATTTTGCCAAAAAAATGTGTTTTACTATGGTAGGCCGGGGACTTTTCAATTGACGTGTTACTTCCAGAAAAGCCAAAAAATTCATTATGTGTATCTTTCAGATGGCTCATTTTTGAACAACATATCTTATTTTGAACCAAATAAAAGTTTGGTAATCAAATTAGTGTCTTACGAAAACATCTATCCATGAATCTAAGATAAAACATTCACCAATTATTAAAATTAACTTTCTGTATTTTAGGAATTCACCGAGACTTTTTCAGAAAATGACCGAAATGACTCGAAAAGATTTAGAGACTTGTGTGAGCGAAGATATGAAGAAATGTTCTATAAGAGAAGTGTCACATGGAATATTTTGATTAGTCTCATCCTGATTCTCTGCATTTGTTGCTTTTTATACCAATCCATGAAGTTTTGTATGCTCTATCTCACGTATCCTACTGCCCTAAGCCTTGCAGTGATTATACCTAAAGTCATCATAAAGCCTGCATTCACATTTTGCAGCAATGGCTTGTAAGTATTTTAAACAATAGGCATGATTTATTGATAAACAAGAAAAGCATTCGGAAATCCTAGAGTTAAGCACTTAGAAAACCAAAAAAAAAAAAAAAAAAGAAAGAAAGAAAGAAAAAAGAAGAAAAAAAAACTTTAAAGATTGAAATATAGAATAGAATATAAATAAATAGTAGTTATTCATGTTCTCTTAAGACGTATATCAATAAATAAAAAGTTAGTTTCGTAGAGCTTTTTTAACAATGCAATTCTTTTGAATTATCACCAAATAATTATAAAAGTAATCTGATTGAATTTTCATTTTTTGTTATTTTCAGAGTCAATCGAACCTATTTTTGTAACGAATATCCTAATCTATGTAAGAAACCGAAAAATTTGACACAGTACTGTGAAAATCATTCTTTTATGTGCCGAGGTGATATTTCAAATTTGAAGGTTGGTATTATATCTCATTTTTTCGTCTGAATTAATACATTCGAAGTATTATTAAAATTTATATTAATTATTGTTACAGCTCTAAAAATAACTTACAGTTTACAAGAGATATATTCTTAAGACATAAAAGTACGTTTCCAACAGCTTAACATCGTGAACACAGAGATCAATTGAAGGAAATATTTCTCTCAAAGATACTGGTACATTAGTAAAGAGCATCTGTTATGTGCTTTGGCATTATTTCAATAACCGCAAGAAATTTGAGTCGAACCTCAAATTCATACAGTCTTTCTACAAAATCATTCACTCTCAAAATTATGTTTTTATTTACGAGGAGAAATAATAAAAGAAGGTATTAATTATGTGATCAAAAATCTGTGTAAGAACAAATTTAATCTAATAATTATAAAACGAAATTCAAACAGTTTCAGAAATAATGATTCGACATTGCCGGGAAGGCCTTTAGAAAGCACACAAGAGTTTATAAAATGTATAAATAATTCGTTTGCTACAATTTTTGAACCCCTAGTAAGTTATACGATTTTCAATATTTATTTCTAACTGGGTTGATTTGATATTTCTGATGATTGGTCAAAGAGAACTGAAACACGAAGTTATAGAATTCACTAGTTACCTTGCGATTAATAGGTTAGTTTTTGAATTAGTTAGTTAGCTTTTTTAGTTAATTCATAACTAATTAACTTCTAAATTATTTTATTTTTAAGAAATTCAAATTTTTAAGGCACTAGACTTAAAATCGTACATATAAGCAAACATTTTATTGATAAACAGATTTATACTATTTACAGCTATGTTTCTAAGGATATTTTTAATTTTATTGACATGGAGACTGAATTAAAATCTTAAAAAAAGATTTATTAGAAATTAATATTTATAAGGCTATTATGAAATACTTAATTAGTAAGTATCGTTAACTTTAAATGAAATTATATATATATATATATATATATATATATATATATATATACATATATAATCAGATTTATAAACTAAACTAAATAATAATTTTTTTTTATCTAAATTGGCTGTTAAATCTAATTTACCTATTAAAGTATTTAAGGAATATGAATTTTGTATTAAGGTAGGGATTAAATATAATTTTCAAGATAAAGGAGATCACTAAGATTGGAGATTTCACAAATGCATTAAGAAGTTACAGGATGAGGTCATTATTTCATTTATATTAATAAATTTTTATGACACTATGCTATTATTAAAAAAAAAAAAACTTTATGATATTATCACTTATAACTATATTATTGATAATATTGATTTCATTAATATTACTAATAATGATAGAGAAATCCCCAATAAAATTAAGGCTTTTTATTTGAAAATAGGGTATACTATGTGTATGGCAAAATATCCTAACTTATTTTTTTAATTCTAAGTTTCATAAATTACCTTTTAAATTTAGATATGTGATTATTGCTTTTAAATCTTACAGTACTAAAGTTATTAAAATCTTACAATGTGTTTTACAAAATTCTATGAATGGTTTCGATTAGACTGTTATTATTACAAATAATTATAAAATTATTATTTACATAAAGTATAAAGAGGTTTACTACATTTATTATCATGACTTTGAAGATTTGTTTAATTCTGCACACATAGAAAAAAAATAAAATTTTCATAATTTCAAAATTTCATCATTTCAAAATTAAAATCACCTTATGAGAAATTTAAATTTCGATTAAATATTATTTTAAAAGAAAATTTTATAATTTATGATGAAAAACTTAAAATAATTTCAAAACCTCTAAACAAATTAAAATAATACTTATAGGTGATTCATGCTAATAATTGTGTTGTTAATATTTATTTGCATTTTCATAAACATTTAAAATAAACTAATCAATATATCTAAATAGCCAATAAAAATTTCAAGCTATTTAGATATATTGATGATTTAGTTTTTCAAATTAATTTGAACCAAGATCTTAAGCTAAACTTATATTATTATCCTTCTTATTCCAATTTGATTAAAACTATTGTAAATTCATTTGGAATAGAATTTTTTGATATTGATTTAAGAATAGCTAAAAATATGATTGTTAGAAATATATCTGACAAAAGAGATAACTTTTGATTCTTTGTTAATGAAGTGCTATACTATGATAGCAATTTAAACTTAAATATATATTGGAATATAATATATAAATGCTTACTTAGAAATATCAAACTAGCTAATTTCCCCTTAAAATTTCAGAATAATTTTAGTGATTTATTTTCCTAAGTACTAAAGTTCATTATCCTCTTTATTTTCAGAATTAAAAATATTGAATAGGATTAATTTTTAATTTATGTTTGAAAAATATTTTTGCTGTATGCATCCTATTTATTTTTAAACATGAAACATGAAAAATATTCTTTTCCCCGGAGTAATAATTTTTGCGGATTATCTATATGTTTGCTTAAAATTTGCGCTTTTAACTAGATCATCAAATATCTCATCAAAGGAGAACACTTAAGATCCTTTGAGTTGGGTACTGACTGGAACCTCTTCTTTCTAATTGAATTCCTGATGAGAGGGAAAAGGATTATGTAATTAGACATTCACTACCATTATGGATCAGTATCACACAAAATAACAGTTTCACATAATGGTCAGATATTATCCAAAGTTTTATTAGTATGTTACTTATAGATAGCTATATCTTCTTACGAAAACGTAACATTCTTCTTAATTCTTAATTTGTATTTCTACACTTCCCAAAGGTGTCTCGTGCTGTTAACTTATTTGCACTCGATGTGGGGTATTTAGAAAAAGTGTGAGTTTACCTCTGAATTAGAAGAAAGTTCATACGAAAATTTGTATTCAAAAGTATTTCAAATGGAATGTTAAACATTGCATTTAATGAACAAAGTAGCTTAATATTTGTATGAAACTTGATGTCGAGATTTAACGAAAAAAAAAAAAAAAAACAAGTTGGTGCCTACATGTTTTAGAAAACACAACGAAAGTTGAAACACAATTATTAATACTTTAATTGACCTTGGTGGTGTCTATGGCTGTCAATGTCTTATTCATTTTGCACGTATTATAGGTTTTAGAAATGACAGAAAACCATTATGCAAAAAAAAAAAAAAATATCGCTTGCTTCCTGAAATGCTATATTTGATAAAAAAAATGGTTATAAAATTAATTCCTTTAACACGTTATCTAGTGCAATCTGTTACAAGTTTATTTCAGTAATATTAGCGGAACTTAATTTTGAAAAATAAATGTAATTGACATTTAGTTCGGTTAGTTTAATTAGTAATGACATGTTTTAATTTTGCAAATTACGTAGTAAAAGTTTTAAAACAAATACCTGCTAATTTTGAGAAATTGGAATATATTGCAGTTTATTCGATTGTAGAAAATCACTTGTCCATATAAAGCTTGCAATGTAATTCAGTAAAATTCTGATCTTAAATTTTATGGATGGAAACGGATTAATGTATACAACGAAAACAAAGCACAGAAAGTAGTTTCTCTTTTTTAAAAATATTCCAATATCGTACATTTAAATTATTTCAAATTATTTAGAAGCAATTGAAATCCTCAAAAGTTGTGAAACATTTTGTAAAAAGGGAAAATGATGTACGGATTCGAGCGATTGCCCAGATTTATTATGATTTACACGATTTACATAACTCAATTTTATACGATTTTTCGGCTCCTTTTTATGTCTCGTATGTGTTTCGGCACGACTTGTTTTAATATCAGAAATTTTCCGGTAAAACTTCATAATGATCTCCCACAAACTAAGATCTGAACTGACTTTTCTTTTGAAGGAATTATCTATAAAAATGCATCAAAGTGGCATTTAGTTGCAAATTAAATTGATGAAAATGTTTTCAAAACTAGTATTTACAGATTAAATTCTATGATATTTAAATTTATCTGTCCTTATAAAGTGTTATATTTAAGGAATTCCTTTTATTTTAGATTCTGAAGTATGGTGTTCCCGAGCCTTTAAGAATGAAAAGAATAGAAGCTTTACGTCACACACTTCTTTCCTCTAATTACAGTCTAAGCACGGGAAATCCCTGGAGTTTCAGCATAAGCGGCAGGTTATAAGATTCCTACATATCCTTAAGCACAATTTCAAGTTCTATATATGAGCACTTGAAATTACTCATGAGTTAAGGGGTATAGTTGCATATACTATTAACGTATATGTATATATATATTTCTTTGCCATTTCTGATCTGAGTATTATCTAAATTTTTCTGTGGGGATATTTATAGCATAAGATATATGAAAATAAACCCCTTGCGCTAGATGATCTGAAAATTGCCGTTTACCTCAAAGATTACAAGAACTCTCTTCCTGCATCTGCAAAAGTTTTTATAAAAACATGTGCAAACGATTTCAGCTTTGCCTCTTTGAAAGGGGAGATCATTTTGAAAATGTGTTGCAAATGTGGGTTCATATTTTTTTTCTATAACTTTTTCTTATGCAAAATGTGTCTTTCACCATTAGTATAAAAGTAATTATTTTTGTAGTTTAGTAGTTTTTGTAAACTACATTAAGAAGTCGTCACAGTATGGAAGATCTTAGAGCAACCAGTATTTTTAAGAACATTGATGACAAATAAATTTGTGCTGTATTAGCGTCAGATTTGGTGATTAAAATTATTTTGAAATACACACGATAATAATAGTATGAAGTATATAGAATTTCCTATATTTTTATACATAGAATTGACTCTGTATATTTTTATTTGTCTTGAAATATCATTCACGAAGCATGATAGGTTATTATTGTAAAATCACAAATTTTAAAGTATATTTATGATGTTCATGACAATACGTGAAAGAATACCATATTACCCTTTTCCCAAACGAAGGCTGAAAAAAAAAATCTGAAACAACAAATATAAGAAATTTACATAGCGATGGCAATCTGCAGCGGCGTGTTGGGGCTCGGTGAGGTGGGTCTGGTGGTTATTCAACTGTAGACGGCTAGGTCCCTCCCGTTGGCTCTTGGTTCTGCGGCGTTTCATCTGATGGTTCCGTATGCGTCAAAGATTGCCATTCACCCTCTGAAGAAATGGACGACATGTCCCAGTAGGTCACAGACGAAACAGACAATTTGTTGTCTGAGGTTCATAGGCATCAATTACGCTAGACTCAGGATCAATAGTTGGTTTCTGCCTTTTCACAGCTGTTGAGTAAAGTGGTTGGCGTCTGCATCGTGAATGAACTTCACTCCACTTTTCTTCACAAGAGGTTATAGAGCTTCCTGTACCTTTCCACGGACAATGACTTCAAACGATAGCCATTGTGATCCTGGATTTTTGGTATTCTGTGCAAATACCCATTGGAGCTCTTCTCGAACAATTTTGCCGAACTATAGTAATGTGATCCGTTTCTTCGGTTTTTGATGACGTTAAGTATTATCTATAAAATCTTTTTTGGGTAAGTAGTCTTTTCTTTCGTCTCTTCTACGTACTGACAACATTTTACGAATTCTTTCGTCATTGCGAGTTCATTAGTATGGAGATCTTGATAATAGTCCACCGCAATACTTTTTTCGTGTTTTAAATTTCTTTTCTTCGGAGAATAAGTCTGATTTTTGCCTCACTGGCCCTTTATAGCATATTTACGAATTCTATCTTTCACTGTTTTTAGTGAGTCGTCACTTATCAGTCTCATTCGAAATTTTTAGTTCTGTCATCTGTTGTTCTCTAACCCTCTGTGTGGGTGGTGGTATAGATTTTATACCACTTAGTTTAATTTTTATAATCATTCTGCATGGTTGTACCATCTAATTTAAGTAAATAAATCTATAAGCTACTATTTGAAGAAAAATATGTAGGAAAATAATGTAAAGTTTTTTGAGTAAATGATTTTTTGAGTGCTAAATATGTAGCATAAGAAATATACCACTGCCCCTGAAAGGGTTAAGCTACTTGTTTGTATCTCCGCAAAACTCAGAGAGATTTATGGCCTGATGCAATTGAGGTGTTATATCCATGGGCTTGGTTTCCGTGGCCATCTCTTTTGATATTTTGCTATTTTAGGTGTAATATAGAGCTCTACTCAGGGGGAATATTTTGCGTCCGATAACTCTTTAACGTATTATGCGGTTCGATTATGAAGAGTAGTCGTTCTACTTCGTACCTCCACCAAAATGCCACACAGATTTCAAAGCAGGTTGAAATGATAGCACATGAGTTTATATCTTAAACGAAAATTTTCCAGAATGCTGCTCTGGAAACAAAGAATATTCTGGAAGATTGTAAGAATTATAGAAGATAACAGAGAAGAATTAAACAAAATATTAACATGAATGGTAGGAGTTGTCAACACTGGGTCTTGAACCCCTGGAAACTGTCGTTTTCTAGACGAGCGCTTTACCTCTGCAACTTCGGTGTCTGTACTCTACATGGCAGTGCGACTTTCTTATTCATTATTAAGATGAGTGTCAAGTTTTCAAAATAAAACCAACTAAACCTTCAGGATCTAAAATAATAAAACCTTACAAAATAATATTGTTTTATTTTGATTTTAAAAATATATATGTTTTAAATACTTCCTTTTATTTAGGGTGATTATAATTAAAGTTTCACTTTCAAAAGGCTGTAAAAAAGGAACCACTATTCAGAATGACCTGATATCTCATCTAAATATATGTGAAGTATACTTGTCTTAAGATGCTAATGAAATGAAATACCGGAACATGTTGTGGAATTCTTGGTATTAAATTCATCCACCACAACAAGGTGGTTCTACAGTGGATAGAAAAAGAATCCGCTTTTATCTATCTCTAAACCAAAAACTGAAGAAAATCATAAAGCGATGAAGCCATCAAGGAATGGAATTAGTGAATAATCTGCAACGACTTGCTTAAGAAATGTTCAAAATGCTGTCTACCATTTTCTGTCATAACTTATTGACGTTGGGCTATTCGTGATTTTATTTTCACTAACTTCGGGGACTTTTATTGAGCTTAATTGCAAAAAAAAAAAAAAAAACTGTTTCTTCCCAAACAATATATGTGCTTATGGTAATTACAGGCAGGTTGAAATCAAGTTATGTGATTTAGATATAATGATATAAGTAAGGAAGAAATGTGAAGGCATATGGAGGCTGAGGATAGCAATCTGAGTAAGTGAGGGAAACCAAAACCAGATAACACGACTATTCTGATGTTCCTAAGAATTAGATGTGGTTACTATCAGAGATTCCTCAGACGATGAGAAAAAGTCCTCGGTAAAAGAATACATTTTCAGTTACGATTAGAACTGTTAGGAATGAAAGAAAGCCGAAGAGAGACTTCAGGTTATTAGACATTGAAAATAATTAATTTCGCTTGTTTAGTCGCAAGTTTTTTTAAGTTGTTTTCATGTTTCTTAAAGCTTAATGAATTAAATTTAAATGCGGTGCAAGAACCAAATAATAACGGACAAACGCCATAACTTAAAAGCGCGAAACAACATGCTTCGCAACACATCATAGTATATCGATTGTAAATTTCTTACGAAATGCGTGTTTTCAATTCAGCTAAGTTCGCAATCGGAACCTCATAGTCGGAAAGTAGGTAACCCCATAATTAGAAGTCACAAGGGTTTGGTCAGGTGATCGTGTCGGCCAGATAGTTGGAAAGTTCCGACTGATAATTCAGTAATTTGTAAAATCCATTGGAAGCAGCTTTTTCAAAAGGATTGGAAATGTACGTAGTATCTTGCATAAAAAAATCTGCTATCCACATTCCCGCTGCTAAAGTGCTGGAATGAGCTGGTTGAGTGAAAGAGATTTATAACGGGTCCGGATGTTTGTTCTGATGAGAAAACCGGAAGGACCATTTCACAGTGATATTTTGAGAAAGAAGAGGCATTGGTTACATTTGGAACGGATTCGCTCCTATTTATGTTCCGCAATTTTGAGTATTGACAGAATCTTGCAGATGGAAATGGGCTTCGTGTCCACAAAATGTTCTATAGTCATGCATGATCGACTTAGATTTTAACAAGGAACTCCAGGGCGAAAGGTTCTCGTTTTGGCTGGTCAGCAGGAGCGAACTCCTGAGCATGCGTGATTTGCAATTGATTTCCTCCCTTTGCTACATATCAAATTAAATGAACCCGTTTCTTCGAAATTATTAATCACTTCCTTCGGAACGAATGCAGTCAACGAACGTGAACCGTTTTCTTACTCTTTAATTCTTGGAATTTCTTCAATACAATTGTCGCGTAGTCACCGTTCTTGTAAAAACACTTTACAAGATGTGCCCGACCTTCGAGGATAGAGTCATGACTATTTTTTTCTGACGCAGATTAACGGGAACTAAATATTCTCCGCCTTTTCATCAAACGTGTAATAGGAGATGCTCATTTCATGCCTTTTAATTAGCATTGTAAATTTCCCAAATATTTTACAGTAATCATCTTTAGCTCGTTGTTACTAGTAAACTGCAGTCTATAGGTCCCATGTCGAACTTTTTTTCTTCTTTTGCAAAACAAATTCTAATTGTTTCACATATTTTCAGATGAAATATCAGGTCATTCTGACCAGTGGTCCTTTTTTTACAGCTTTTCGAAAGTACAAATTTAGTTATAATCGTCCTGTTTTTAACAAAACTGTATGGTGATGGATGCTGCGCAAGGAATTCTGTCAGGTGTTTTAAGATTAATTTTGTCACAATTCAGTCACATTAATATATTTTTTAGTATAATATAATTCAGTTTTTGTGAAATTAGAGTTTCACGAACATAATTTACATAAATGAATACAGGGTCCAGATAGAAAAATGTAAATATGTAATTCCTAACCTTTGATTAGTCTCTTTAATTTCCTCGCTTGTTTTGAATTGCCATTTTGTGGAATATTTTTACAGAAGTAGCTAAAACAAGTTCGCATTTATTTATAATCATTTAAAAAACCATTGATTGAATTCTCAATCAAATGGTTGAAATCATTCAAATCAATACAAACAACTTGTAAGCATTTTGAGTTTTTTGGGTTAATGGGAGTTTCTTGGAGGGATATTTAATCAGTTAATGGACATCTCTCCTATTTCTTTCCATATATTTTCTTCATAAAAGCAAAACATTTTATGATGAAACCTTCACTCAAACTTTGTATGATGTGATCCGTAAAAACCAACTTCTTGAATTATTTCGGGAAATCTCGTATCGAAGGTTTTACTAAATTTCTTCTATCAATACAATAATTTTGATAAATAATATCGAAGATAATGAACTGAAGTATATGGCACCGAACTAAATGAGAATATGATTTTGCAGTAGATTATTCCTACATTTTTTTGATATAATTTATAATATAGTCCACCAATAAATGTTTCAATAAATTGGAAATTAAAATTAATAAAATGATTGAAATTATTAACTTTATGTTACTTTTAGATAACCAAAGATGTCAGTGATATAGAGTTTTGTGCTTATCACAAAATGTGCGTTGAATATAGATCGTTACAAATTTCTTGCTTTTAAATTTCATTTCATGTTGCCATTTACTATAAAGTGCTGTTAAATACATTTGGGTAACCTCTGTATACTGAATATTAAAAAGAATCCAAATACTTTTTTACTGTCGTAAAATTTATGATATATCTTTTACAGTCAAATGAAGAAAAATTTTATTTATGAACGATTCAATGGACTATACTCAGTGTGCTATAGTTCAAACCTTCATCTTGACGACAATGCTGAACCAGACAAGTGGAATTTCAGTAAGTAATTCTAGACTAGCGATTTTTTTAGCCTCCTTAGGGGATAATGTTTTCGTTAAAGCAAAAATGTCGTACCTGACCACATTTCAAAAATGCATCTTATTTTTGCGTATATTTTAATGTATGCTTTCACCAGTAACGAAATTAATTTTCAAAAGCGCATCATAATAAATTTCCCCTGAATTTTTTTATTGGTTTGAAATAAAATATATGCAATATATGTCTGATACTTGCTTTCACCACTAATGAACTCAATTTTCAAAAATATGTTGCAATAAATTTCTCCCAATTTTTGCTTTGGATTGAAATGAAACAAATATAAAAATTAAATAATTTATTTATTGATAGATTTATGTATTACCTTAAATCATATGGGAACTGGAATCAAGATATGATTGAAAATAAATAACATTATTCAGAATTTTAAGTTTTGAGGCAACATATATATATATATATATATTGTCTCAAGAATTTTAAACTACATCTTAGTTGTCTGGCTTCTATCTTGGAATGTTTTCGGGTCAAACGATTTTAATATGGATTTACGATTACTAACTACCTCAAGGGCTATTTTTTAGGTGGGACACTTTTGTCGTACCAGATCACTTTTAAATTTTTTATCTTTGCTTCAGTTTGAATTATATTTAGCTTAAATATATTCAATTTAATATCTTAATGATCCTTTAATTTTAATATCAGAAACATTTACTATTGTCTATTTTTCTATATTTCATCGTTTAGTTTAATTCTGTGAAATTTAATTAAGTAATTTAATTATAATTGTAACTTGTGGATGTAACTGTTATTTGTAAGACTTTGCATTGAACTTTTAATTTATTTTCTTTGCTCTTAATATCATTTGAAAAGTAGTAGTTTATCTTATTAGTTACAATTTATGTAGTAAATATCTGACAACTTTGGAAGAAAAGGAATTACATTTAAATGCTACAGGAAAGAAAGGGTAAACATTTTTGGGTTTCAATTTTAATCAACATCATACGACAACTATGCAGTAATCTGAGAGCGTTTGCTATAACTATTCCTAAAAATTGACAGTGAATTAGATTTATTGATAAATTCTGGTTTCCTCATCTTGGTAAATTTCTTCGACACCAAAAGATTCAGCGATAGAACTTTTTGAATCTTCTTCCGTATTTTTTTCTTAAAAAAATTTCTCTATTTGATTTTAAAATAAGATTATGATGGATATAAATCTTAGAGCAATAAAATTATTTAAATTTAAATTACTAAATATTATTTATTAATCAATACTTTTATTTTAAGATACATTTTTAAGTTCCGTTGCCTTTATTTTCATGGCTTTATATTAATATTGAAATATATATGTAATAGATATAAATCATTCAAATGAATAAAAATATATTTTTGTATGATGGAGGTAAGTGGTACTGTATCCATTTTGTGGAAATATTAATGAGGGCAGTTTAAAAAAATCATTTTTCTGTTTCTTTACAACTTGGGAGTTGACGAATGGTTTTTATTTATTCTTCAGAATACTGACTTTTAAATTATAATATGATTTTTTAAATTTCATTGCCTTTTAAAACTTTCTGATTAGTTTTTTTTAAAAAAAAATAGACTTTGTATATTTTGCCTCCTTCACATAAATTTAAATTTTATAAATGACTTTTAATGATAGTATAATTTAATATGAATTTTTTAAACTCATGAAAATTTCAAATAATTTCTGAATGGAATTCATATGAACTCCTTTAGAAAAAAAAAGAAATTGTCGATTATCTTTGAGTTCAACATACATCTTTAAAATATTTTATATTTTAATTAATCCACCTTTTATAGAATCCTCTCGAACTGAAACTAGAAATTTAATCAATTATTTCAATATTGAAATGCCAGCTCATGAAACTACTTCACCCTGGACGCATCCGGTAGTGTTTTTTGCTGTCCATTCACCATTCATCCGAGTAAATCCTTCTGTTGACCCAAATGTATTGAAACTTGGGCACTATTATGAGATAATTGTCCGTCTGGTAAGTAAAACAGTTCAACATTTTCACTTTTCTCATTTGCTTGACAATGATGCCTATAATATATAATCAGAGCTATTTGCATTGAAAACTTTAACGTAAATGAGATGTTTTGTTTTTCTTTTTTCAGAGCTATATAAATTAAATAAGTCGGTGTTCATCTAAGCTCCCAATAGAATCGAGAGATATAAAGGGGAACAATGTGTTTTTTGGACTGTTATCAATTCTAATGAAAATTGTAATTGCTATTGAAATTCTTCACTTTATCTGAATAAGATAGTTAAAAAATAATAATTAGCATTACGAACGACTGTCTTTGTGTCAGATCACTATTTTCCTCAAAAATCTTTACATAATTGGTCGTCAATTCAACACAATGTCTGAACATGTTTTATTAATATCAATATGCAAATATAACATAAAATTATATCATAGAAATATCCTTATAGTTTTAGGTAGACTCTTTTAATATTTATTGTTTAGGTAGGTGTTCTGTTTTTAGAGTTATTCTAGAGTCAAATGAGGACTTTTAGCAATTCTCATTACTTTGAGCTATTGTCATGTAGCCCCCCCCCCCCGGGGGGGGGATGTTAATTTCCAATTCAAATTTTTAAAGAACTGAAAGAGTTTCATTTAAAATGGGACTTTCTTTCATTTCACTTCATAAGTAAAATCGAGACTCAAATAAGTGGCTGGAACATCCCTTGTCTCGAAGTTTGAGTTGAAGTTCCCTCCATTTTAAGGTATCGTCTCTTTTTTTTTTTCATGGGGGGAGCAAACCATATTAACCATATTTAATAAAACACATTTTTATTCTACTATCCTATTATTTTTATGTTTTACTGAAAGTTGCACAGTTTTCTCATTGCCTACATTTTCATTTGATAACATCGCTGTTTATCATGGAAAATTTTACAAAATTGATCTCTAGTCAGCGTTACATCCATTCAACTCGTTCTGAATATATAAGATGTTTAAGACCATGAGAACATAACAGTGTTCAAAATTGTACTAAGGTGTTATGAAATTCAAATTGATTTCAAACGTCATACATCAAATTACACAATTAAAATCATTGGTTGAGGTACAATGCATTTATAAATTGCGTATGCTTTTTCTATATGTTAGGTATGCTAATAAGATATGCTTGAAAACTAAATTTATCTTTTCTTTAGAAACAAGTGATATACCGAGAGAAAACAACAATTGTTACATAGAAAATGTATGGAACATGTGACGTTACTATGCACAGATTTTATGTATTATTTTGTAAAGTTACACAAATAAAAAAATACATGTAAGGGGAACAACAAAAATAAATTTATTTAAACATGTTCAAAATATTTCTGAGCGCACTTTGTTTTCTTGTACCGTCATTGATCAAACTACAGTGGTTGTACAAGTAAGTATTTCAACAAGTTAGAGATATATTACCAGTAAATGTACTTTCGGTATCAGTTGCTTATCACTGCTTTCTTTTTTCTCTGTTATTTATTAAAAATCTCAGATTCAAACAAAAAACAACCATGTTACATTCCTTATCTCGCTAAGTTCAAGTCGAATAAACATTAAATTCATAATAATATTTCTTCAAACGTACAAACTGCTCACTTCTATTCTAGGAAGCAGAGGAACACCTGTTACCACATCCTTTCCAAACTAACTGCACGGATTATAAGGACATTTGGAGAAAAAACAACAAAACAGGACCTCGGTCTCAAGAAGTAATTTTTACTTTATATTAACATTTGCAACGAAAATGAATTCGACTTTTATGAATATTTTTCATAGAAATGCATTTCCTTTTTTCTGTAGGTATGCAAAAAGAAATGCTCAGATTCTTTTGAGAAGAAATGCTGGAAATATGGTTTATCTCAGGAAATATTAAAAAATAAAGATACGCATTCGAAAGGTAAAGTACACGAATCATTTTACGAGGGTGATTCAAAAATTACTTGTATTTGGAGACAAATGCCATCATTAAGGTAAATTATTGTTTTCATTGGGTGCTTCCATCTGTTAAATGGAGCCAAAGCAAATTTGACATTGTTTTTTTTATTTAGTTTTTATATTGTAGTCAGTTGCAGCCAAATCAAATTGCTTCATCGAGTAGTCAACATACTTTTGCTTCGAGTTGTTACCATTGATGATGAATAGATTCTTCATTATACACCGGGAACCAAGCAACAATCAAAACAATGGGTTGCATCCGGTGTATATGCTCCAAAGATGAGGACGGTTATCTGTTTGGCCGAGAAAATTATGACGCAGAATACTTTTGGTACGAAAAGCGTGGTGATCACAAATACGTGTAAATGAGACTTAAGACAGCTGTCTAGGGAGTCATGATGCTTACTATAAGCAAACAAGTTTCGATGCTACGAGGCCCGTCTCTGAGTTTCTAAGGACATATTGCACGACCTTCGTAAAATAAGAAATTGAATATAATTCCGTAAATATACAACACAAAATTAATATTCACCACTTCACAGTTAAATTTTAAAAGAATTGCTTATCCAATATTATTTACGAAATTTTCAAGACACCAAATGTTACTGTTTATATCTACAAGGGTTTGCATTTTATTATCGTGTTTGTATGGAATATTTATCAGACAGTACAAAGAAAACAGAGTAAAATACGAAATACTCAATTCCGTCACACAAAATATAAATGTACAGTATTTCACTTAATACTTTTTTTAAAAAAATTTAAAACAGTGATAGCTCTATTTCTAAAAAAACGGACTTTCTAATATTATATTTGTAGTCCATAAATAAGTATTAATTATTTAACCTGTGATTTTTTTTGTCATAAATTTCTATTAGATTATTTCTATAAGTATGGGGTGTTACTTTTCAATGTTTTAATTTCAGTTCGAGCATATCCTTTATTTTTTTCCCCTTTTATTCTAAGGAACAGTCAGATGCATTATTTATTCAAACGAGAGGTTGGGATCTAATGCTCCATTGTGGTGAAAGTGAGAGACCACTGAGGAAACATGCAGCGACTTGTTCCTTAACTTTTGGCCTGTCTGACGTACGGTTCCAGATTCACCAACTACAGTTTATCTACATATGTTTTTTCTGCACAATGATTTGATATAATATATATATATATATATGTGTGTGTGTGTGTGTGTGTTAACTTCTGTATTTCGTAACGTTCTTTGGAGAAAATTTCTATGATCTCAAAGGGGGTCCGAAGAACTCGGATCGGAGTTTTAAGCCGAAACAAACTGAGTGCGTTGTATTGTCGAGTTTGTATTTATTGGTAGATTTACGTATTTTGTTATACTGTTATACATTTTTTTCCTTCTAAAAGGAGGTTGCTCTGTTTCGCTTTGATACATAATATGTTTTTTTCATCGATATTTCTTTTTGGGTGTTCCTCGTTTAGAAGCTGTTTAATATGCAGATCCTCTTGTTTTGTTTCATTTTGACACGAATTAAAAGTTCGAAAGGTGTGAACATTATGCTGCGTGTGGTAGTACTATTTCAAATTAGTTGCAATAGCGGTACATACTTTATATGCTTTATAACTATTTATATGCTTCTTTGATACTAGGTTGGTTAAAGCTGAAATAATTGTTCCATGAATGAGCTCAACCTGACCATTAACACGCGGAACTCCTTTTGCCATGAAAATGTGTTTAACCAACTGGTTTTTGTAATAACAAATTCGGAAGATGAACTAACGTCGTCTGTGTGATGATTTTTGAAGGGTTGCCAAGTACAGTTTATAGCAGGGATAATTTTTCAAAAACATCTCTTAAAGATGTAGATTTTACGGGATAGATTCATGCAAATTTGCAAAAAAGGCATCAACTACTGTAAAAAGATACTTATAGCATTTTTTGAGGAAGGCAAATGTCCTACAAAGTCGAAATGGTAACATTCAAGGGGGCGAAATCACCTTTTGGAATTGGATGAAGGAATCCTTCTTGCTTACCAGATTTCCATGATGATAAGATACAAGGGATATGATCTGAAACGGTTTCTTGTATTACTTTCTTGAGTTGAGACGTGTAAAATTTACGAGAAAATTGATTTCGGTTCTTGTGGAGCAAAATGACCTCCTGAATGAGCATCAAATACTACCTCTTTCTGCACTGTTTATGGGGCTATTAAAAGTCCTGTATCTTTATAGAGTTTATAGAATTATATTTTATAGGAAAAATTCCTCGAAAGGTTTAGATTGAATTATTGATTTATTTTAGATAAGAATTCATCTTCATCTTGAGCATTTTTTTTTGTCTTCAGAGTTACATTTGAGGAAATTAAAAGAATGGGGTAGCCACTCAGAGTGTCAAAGTATTTCATATGTCTACCCGGTCTATGAAACATTTCGTAATTAAAGTCTTCTTACACCAATGCCAATCGAGCGATATTAAAGATGTTTTTGTACATCGTTTTTCTTGGAACGTATCACAATCTGTAACAATTTTAAATTTAGTACCTAATAAGTAGTTTTGAAATTTCTTAATTGCTTTGAGGAGTGCTCCAAACTCGTAATATGATATTTTTCTTGATGAACTGGAGTTTTGCAAATAAAATAATGTATTGGGTGAAATTCTCCCTCATCCGATTTTTGTAAATACACAGCACCAAAACCTACAGAGCTCGTGTCTTTCTCATGCAGTTCTAATAGATATCCTTTTGCTAAATGAGAAGAACAAGGTTTTATGAAAAAATGTTTTTGAGTGCTTGGAAAGCTGCTATTGGTTCAGGGCCAAATTTAAATTTGTTATATTCTCAAAGGAACTCAATCAATGGTCTAGCAGTCAGAGCATAATTAGGAATAAATTTTCTGAAATAACCTTTTAATCTAAGGAAGTTTTGAATTTATTTAAGAGTGTAGGTGGTGAAAATTTTAAATAGGTTGCGTTTTGGAAAATGAGGGTTTAACTCTTGTGTACTTCGTTATAGAGCCTGGTACATCGTTAATTCAATCTTCACACATAAAAAGAATTAACAGGTATTTTTTTAACAACACAAAAAACAAATATGTGACAAAAATAGTTTTAATAAATCAAAAGACAAATCATTCCCTCAAATTACAGCTCTCGACTGTCAGCGAAATACTCTATTTTTCTCTTAGCTGTCGTTTCATTTGAATAATTTTCCTGTAGGCGTTTTCAAAGAGGTTCACGGACGCCCACCGAGATGTCTTATTAGCCCATCAGACCACCGATGTAGCTGAAGGCTGCTATGATCACGAAGGACGTACATAGGAATGAACATGAGTTTCAAGCACATGTGAACATTAATTTGAGATGAATGCAAATTTCTTATATCTATAAATTGTGTAACATCACAAATTTGAACTACAAATGCAAACTGAAATATGCTTTGGAATTACTTTTTTCGTGCTACCTCTTAATTTGTTAGAGACAATTAAAAATTAGAAATTGTTTTGTTATAAAGTAACGTTTATATGTAAAATATTTAACTTTAATTATAGAACCATCAAAAAAATCTTCTTAATAGTTTAATTAAACCTAAAACATGTTTTTAGTGTGATCGTAATAATTTTTGAAAATATAATTCTATTGAACGGACATGTTTTCTTTATTGACAACCAGCATTAATTCACTCAGAGAACCGTGGAAGTTATAATATTCTTCTTAATCGCCATTAGATCACAAATTACTTGTTAAAAGAATATCAAAAACTAATTTAAAGGTGTCTTAAATGCTGCAGAAAGCGTGGAAATATTTTTTTTAGCATTACATAAATTTAATAAAGTTTTTTTTACATAAATGTCTTCAAAATATATTTCTGTAATAAGTTCTTAGAATTCAATAATTTTATTTATAGATCAGGAATGATTATCGTGATGTATGCGTTTCGTATTTTATTGTTGCGGAGAGGAGGTGATGAATTTCCCGAAAATAAACTTCACGATTAAAATAAAAATATTTTTATCGTAGTTGAAAACAACACAATTCATCAAGATCACATTCAAATAATAAAGATTAAATTATTCAAAATTCCAAAATTAACTATTCTGACCAAACTGAAGTTCTTTTTTTCAAGATAAGTTGAAAAGTAATTCCGTGATAAGTAAAACTATTTTTAACTATTGCCACTTAAATAAGAACTGATTACGGATAAAAAATTAATGACTAATAAAGGGAACAATTCAAACTAACTCTTGCATCGCACTTTCTAAAGAATGAGTTAAAATATAATTAAACTGGGTAGTTATATTGGTAAATGTAAACATCTAGCCAGATCCTCATCTTCCTTTCGTATTTTGATGGAAACTTGGTATAAACGTTACATGGACCACTATCCGAATTACTTCTATTAAAAATTTAAATTCCTGCACCAATTGTCACTTTCAAAAATTATTCAAACAAATCAGTCAAATATATTTCGAGACTTGCAGTCAGATCAGAAAAATCATTCTACCATGTTTTGTCATCTTCAGTTCTTACATTAGAAGATCGAAACTTTACTGCTAAAATTCTTTCATTGGAAAGGCAATACTCCAATAGCTACACAACATAGATATCCATCATTTTGAGGAAGACTAGAGGGTTAGGCCAGGAACAGGGCGGAATCAAGTTGCGTATGAAGTCACAACTCCTGTGGTTGACAGAGTCTCCACTTCCAGCTATTCTTCAGTAAATGCTCGATCAGTTTCACGAGAGCTCGCAATTTTGTGGTCAACTGGCTTTTTTGAAAACTTCTGCGATCCATTTAAAATAGTATCTATTTAATATCAAGCAAATATTGCAACCTCAAGACTACCAAACACATTCTGATTTTGATAGCTGATTTTTAGCGATAAATGAAGTTGATGAGGCGTGCCTATAGAAAATACTATGCTGAGTTAAGGCGCATTTTTCTTTAGATGGAGTTATGAATAAAAACAATTACCACATATGAGGGGTTTCACCACCTAATGTCCTTCACCAACAACCACTGCATTCTAATTACGTGACTGCATAATGTGGATTTACTCCTGTCTTTATCCTCGGGCCATTTTCTTTGAAACTCTCTCCTCAAGGTTCTAGAGACATTATACCATAGTCCACGGTACAGTGAACTGGTTCGATAGCAGGTCATTTCTGTTTTACAGGGAAGATAACGTTTGCAGACCACTGTCTTCATACAAGGTGGTGCAACTCCCCACATTGGGCGCCAAGACAAAGAACTTTATTAACAAGCAAACTTTGGCGAGAATCGTGTAATATCTATAGCTATTTTGGATAACTGGCAACCTACTTCACCCGAAATAAGTACTTGTGATTTCTGGTTGTGTGGATTCGTAAAACACCGTGTTTATGGAGGAGGAACAGGACTTTACTGGGACAACATTATAAACCATATTTCTGGGTTCTTCTTCGAGTTTGTTCCGCTACTGAACAGGCTATAGTGCGCTTTTTAACATACTCACTCTCAATGTACCCCTTTTTTTTAAATTGAATAAAATTTTAAGGATTGTAACAGTTTTTTTGTCCTTCTTAAGGGGATTTACGATTCTCCCTGGTAGTCAGAATTTGAACTATAGTTTATAGCAGAAGTCCTTTCCCATAGTCCATATAACATGTGCAAGTTTTATCAAAATTCATTAGTAAATGGGTTCTAGAAAAGACTACTTGAATGAGTCTTTAATTATAACTGTATAATGTTTTCAAATTATTTTCAGAAGTTGAACTTACATCGTACAACCGATTATGCTTCAGCACATACAATTCTGTGTTCTCTGTGAAAGCATTAATGATAGTATCTCTACAACAAAGAAAAATTTCACGTAGAAGGAGTCTCTTCTCTTATGTTCAAATAAAGTTAGCATGAGAAGAAGAGACAATAGAGCCAAGATTATCTGTAAACGAGGAAAGAAAATTTATAGTAAGTATCATATCGAAAAAAACATTAAAATGTAACAATGATCAAAAGATGTTTTTTTAATTTCATTTTTTTTTTAAAGTTGTTCTGAGATTGGCAAGCAACAACAAAAAATAACAAATCTGCAAGTTTTCTTCATTCAAAAAGTATCAAAGAAACATATAAATCACTTCAATATTTCAACATTTACAAATATCACAAAACATAAATATCTAAATTCAGTTTTCAACATTTAACTATACCATAAAACACAAATAACTATGCTTCAATTTCTTAAAATTAACTTTGAAAACATAGTTTAGTTTAAGTGGTTACAAAGAATTATCTAAATATAAAAGTGATACCGCTCTTAAATCTCCACAAATATTGCTGATATATAATACCAAATATCGTACTTATTACACAATACGTATCTTTATTTATATAATATTTTCTCAATATTATTTGATAGATATTGTCTTAAAGAAGGTAGTCGCTTGAATATCTTTTAAGATGTCATTTATTTATTTCAGTTCGTATATGTTTACTAAGGAAAATATATTATTACCCGGTCATGTCGAACGAACAGTGCTGAACCACGTTGCATTCAACACGTTTAGCAAATAAAAGAGCGTATAAGAGCTGAAAAAACTAATGGGTGTCGACTAAGCCCGGAAGAACGAAGAACTACACATATTTTGATCTATTGTATTGAAGGTGCTCCATGATATTAACATAACGTACGATTCTATGGAAATAAAGCATAGTTTAAAGCAGTAGAAAGACGTAGCGCTGGCAACAATTAAAACACACACACACACACACACATATATATATATATATATATAATTAACCACAGTATTCCTTTTTTTACATAATCTATTTTTCTTTTTTTAATTGCTGTATTTAGCACCTAGCTATCCCAGCAATATTTCACGAATGAAATTGCAATTATCCTCGGTCTATAAAAGTTCCATATCCTCGTTGAATCGTACGTTTTTTGTGGTAGTGCAGGAACCCGTTTGATTGTTGAATAAACAACATTTCAGGATTTCCTCTTTTCTGCTCAGGTATAAAATGTTGGCCTACTTGAGTTGGCCTTTGATATTGAATGTCACAAACAGGGAAGTAAGTCAAATAATATTTAAAAATCCCCAATTTTATTTTACATCATTATTTACAACACTAATTAAATAACATCACTCTCTCTAAGCCGAAGGCTACAGAATCATACTGGTCCATCATTCACAGACAAGGTCTCATTAACCATCCTAAAGATTCCAACATCTGCGTATATATATCTCACAATCTGCATTCGACGCCATCAACTCATTGATTGGGAATCAGCATCAATGAAAATAGCACATATGACGTAACTGAAAAAATACCGTCAGATACAAATTCCCACGATTCTATTGGCAGATGCGTGGAATGACGTCATATCAACATACGTAATTCAAAGCTTCCCAGTTGATATTACAGCGATATGACAACATAAAACCGTCAATACTATTTTTGCTGAAACTTCCAGATCTCTGTGATTATTTCTGTTTATTCTGTGCCCTGGCATCTGTTTGCGTTCCCCATTGTATTAACGTTACACAGTAAAAATTTCTTTATTGATGAGTATCTTGAGAAAACACATAAGAATATATCAAAACAATTTGTTGGTAGATGCATTGGTCTAGCTTGAGAGGAGACATTGGAGCAAACTAAAGTTGCGATCAAAACCAAAGTTTCTATATTGTAGTAAATTTTCGGAATTTCAGTTTGGTCGTTTGATTCATAAATCTTTAGTTAAGAAGAGCAAAATCATTGAAATTCTTAATAAGAATTGAAACTAAATGAAGAGAATAAAGTAACGGCCATATTCATCAAACACGCGTGTGCATACACACACGTACATAGTGTTTGAGGTGTTATTGTGTGTGTGTAGGTTAAATAGAAGATGAGAAGCAAACTATATTTACTTTCAATAGCAAGGTATAAATTATTTATAAAATAAGGTGATACGACATTAAATATATTAATTACACATTTAAATATGCTACTTGAATGAAATAAGCTATAATACAGTGGTCAAAATGTAATATTATAATGGCCTTTTGAAATTCAAAAATACGCGTTTTGTACCCAGATATCTACAATTCACGATGAAGACAAATTTGTGTCTTTAAAATTTTACTACGATATTTCATACTTAATTGACCATTTTATACATTTCTCAGCCGCGCATTTCATATCACAGTACTAACTAAAGTCTAAATGCCAGTATAAATATGGTAAAACAAGGACTATATATTATGTTCGTTATAAAACTGAATTCTTAAGTAATCCAGCAACAAAATAGTTTGGAAATAACATCTTTAAAACCAAAATATAAAAACGAAATTAAACATGTACCCTTGTATACGATTTTAGATTAAAAAAAATTAACACATCAATCAATAAGTTCGAGACTAACCAGAGATGGCGCTCGTAGTAATGTAACCGGGTCTTTCTAGAGTACTACCTTTGCTTGAAACGTGTCAAAATTTTAAGTCGATCGGACCAGAAACAGCTGAGTTATCGAGGTGGGGTAAAGTCGTTTTGGTTTGTTTAAAATGGAAAAACCGAGTTTCGATGTTCTGATAAACATTGTTTTTAATGGAATTGCTTACCGATGCAAGCGAAACAATGGATTGAAAAATGTTACCCGAACTCTTGTCCATCAAAAGCAACGATTTGTCGGTGGTTTGCCGGGGATTTTAAGTCGTACCGTACAAATGACTCGGAACGAACCAAACCTGTGGGAAGCCGTTACACCGGAAAATGTAGTGAAGTGACAAAAATTATAATGAAAGATCGTAAGAGTGAAGCTCGACAGAGATTGCTGAGATGACACAGATATCATATGGAAGTGTATTTACTTATCCTTCATGAAAAAAATTGAGCGATGAAAAGGTTTTCAAGTGGGTGCCGCGATTGCTTTCGATGGAACAAAAACAGCAACGAGTCGATGATTCAGAAAGCTGTTTAGCGCTATTTACTCGCAACAAAAAAAAAAGATTTCTTACGAAAAAAAAAAAGAAAAGAAAAAAAAAATTTTTTTTTTTTTTTGGAGAAAAAAAAAAAGGTTGGAAAAGCGATTTGGAACGAATTCTTAATCACCCTAAAAGGTGTTATGTTGATGAATAAAAAAAAATTTACCAAAAAAAAATGTTGTTTTTCAATGTTAGACTCGGGGTTATTGATCGATGTGTTATTATAATCTAAATCAAAAAATTACGTTAAACTCAAGAGCTAGTGTATGTTTTGGAAGCGATTGTCTAGAATCTAAGTTTTGGAAATATCACTTGATTTACTATCAGTATTAAGAATTTGAACATATTTATTGAAGATTTTTTTTGTGAAATTCATAAATATCTTTTCTCTTCTCCTCGCACCTATTTTAACATTTACGAAAGTTGCTGCATTCGCTGGGTAACCGAAGATCTTGAGCAAGGGAAAATTAAGGTCTATTTTATAGAATTAACAGCAATGTGTTAATTTATAGCAGCTATCAATTAAAATTGAAACTTTCAAAGACTATGGAAATTATAAGAAATATATGATAAGGTGAGTCACTTTTCCAATGAATGAAACATTTAGGATTTATTCTTAACAATTTAGAACTGCAATTTTTCTAAGTGGTATGCGATGTTATCTAGTGATTCAGAGTTTCGTATTCTTGATTTACCGTTGCTTTCGTCGATTTCCTTACTATCCACACTTCATGTATTTAGCCTGGCTGTTGCATGATCCAATATAGTCGAGGTCAAAGTCACTCCCAGCGGCGTAGTGCGTAGATTTGGAACTGGGAGGAACTCATGTCGTCCTCTCAGGTGGCCAGCATTCAAAATTACGGTGCGTGTAGCAAGCTACTCGCCTTGTTTTCTCAGATAAATGCCAATATATCTCTATCAATAATCTGGAAGGAGATATTTTAAATATAATAATGATCTATGTATACCTGAGGGATTATACATTACTATACATAATTTCGCTATTCTCAAATACCTGCATAAATACAATTGACATACAGTTCATTCTTGAATATGTCATCGTCAAGTAA
>BMAW01094697.1:0-49886 GCA_019974015.1 Nephila pilipes
TGTTGTACTTCGTTCAGTGCACGTATTGCTTAGTATTTTATTTTCGTAATCTAAATCTTCTTTGGATAATAAAAATGTTTTATTCTATTTTCATATATTTAACTGAGCAATAATTCTTCAATTGCGTTTTTCTTTTTTGTCTGAAATTAACTGAGATATTATTTTTAAAAAAAATGTATTAAAAATCTTAAGCAAAAAATAGCAAAACTCAAACTAAAGTGTACCGATTATGTTTTAGTATACACTTAACATTAAAAGAGAAAATTCTTGACGCCATTGAACCGAATAATAATAATAAATATATTAAATTTATGTTCAAGAAAAAAATCAAAATGAAACATTTCATTATTTTTATTGCAAGGAAAAAATTGTTCTTTTTTTTATGTAAGTTTTGGTATAAAATTTTTTCTCGAACTAGATTATATGTTTTTTAACTAATAAGATTATAAGACGCTTCTTTCAAATAAGATGTACTTAATAAAGGCGCATTGTGCAATTTTATGTTCGAAAGTTGTCCTGAAGTCATTATTGGATGAAGATTCTTAATTCAGATCTCCGTAACTGTTTGTTTAAACAAATATTACGAAAAGATGAAAGAATGATTAAATATTCATTTTTTAATT
Source organism: Nephila pilipes (assembly GCA_019974015.1). Classification (NCBI taxonomy): domain Eukaryota; kingdom Metazoa; phylum Arthropoda; class Arachnida; order Araneae; family Nephilidae; genus Nephila; species Nephila pilipes. The sequence goes on from BMAW01094697.1 coordinate 624, forward strand.
AAATCTAAGTAAAAAGAGAAAGAAAAATAGCTTAAGATAGGGAATGATGAAGAATAGTAAAGAGGTAAAAGAATTTTTTGAATGCTTGAATGAGATATTCTGAGTTTAAATTAAATATATTTTATTCATTTGAGAAATGTCAATTTTTTTGACGGTTAATTTATTTTACTGGATGCCTAAAGACTTCTGAGTAAAACAGTAGATCAAAAATTATTTTTATACTTTTTGAAGTAACATGCATTTACGTAATCTAAAAGTCTAAAACTAATTTTTCTGACAATCATATAGGCACGAAATAAATGAAATATTAAATATTAAAACACTGCTTATGTATATATATATATATATATATATGTTGTGTGTGTGTGTATGTATATATATATATGTGTGTGTGTGTATGTATATATATGTGTGTGTGTATGTATGTATATATATATATATATATATATATATATATATATATATATATATATTTAAAGAAATAAATTAAGCAAATTCTCTCAAAATTTAGATTAAAATTTTAATTTCAAAATTCTTTCATACAGTAATTTAGTTAAAGTACTAAATTAAAGCAAATTATTCAGTCATACATTTTTTTTAAAATTCTTTTAATAATTTTTTCGGAAAAGCTGTACGTTTTATCCCACTAATTTTTTAAATAGTTTATATGTAATTTCGTTATTTAAAACATTATAAATCACAGTAAACGCATTAAATTTATATAAAAAAGTTTCTAAGAAATATAATAAAACAAAATACTGAAGACTTGAAAAAAATTAATCCGATGGTGTTTCAATGATCCTCTATGTTTTTTTCTTTTGCTGAGCATCAGCATTGATGAAACTTAAAAGTTTGTGCATTATTAAATATAAATTTTAACAAGAAACTCATAAGAACATCAAACTACTTAAGAAGAATAAGTTTCTTCTCGAAAAAATTTCTTTTGTTGTCTTTGTGACGAATTATCTTCATTGGTAGGGAGAAGCATAATAATTCGATAAAGATCAGCCAAACTCTTTAACCAGTTTCTTCAAATCTTTGAATAATTAATAAAGAAACAGATGAAATGTATTTCATGACTCCCTGTGTTCACATGACTCCCGTTATTCTTCTATCTTCTCATTCATTTTCACTCTACTATACTGAGCAAATTAATTGGGACAAGCTATTTTTTCTGTAGATGTGTCTGAAACCACTTCAAACCAATTTTATCTGCTTGCACTGAGTGTGAACCACCTCAAACCGGATTTATCTGCTTGGAGTGGGTGTGACTGATCGACCTAACTGGTTTTAGTGTAGAGATACTTACCTATTCTTCAGTCGTGAGGCTTTGAGTGAGGCAGTTAGTTGTTAGTGTTTGCTCTCTCTTTCATTCACGTGTTCGAAAATGGATGTAACTCCAAGGAATCGTGCTAAAATTATAGCTCTTAAAGATATAACTTTTATGACAGTTAGAGAAATAGCTCCTGCAGTTGGTGCAGACAAATAAAGGTTTCAAAAATTCTAACTTCATTCAAAGAATGCGAGTCAGTCTCTCCAAAAAGGAAAGGAAGATGTGGGTGCAAGTGAAAAACTATTGCAAAATCTGATAAACTCCTAGTAAGAAATAGAAAAATTAATCCAAGAAAAACAATCTGAGACCTTCAAAAGGATTTATCGGCATCTGGTTTTGGTGTGAGTAGCTCAACTGTTCGGCATAGGCCTCTGGATGCTGTTCGTAAGGCAAAGAGATCAAAGGAAAAACAATTTTTAAATAATAACATAAAGATAAAATGGTTATCATGGGCAAAAAAGTAAAAATCACGGACTACTGACGACTAGAAGAAAGTAGTTTTCAGCGATGAAACTCAATTATTTGTGCAGGAATAACTACATTTCAGATGTTGTGAGACGAAGTGATTGTGAACCTTTGAAACATAAACATATCTAACAAAATGTAAAACACCCGCTGAAGCAGATGTTTTGGGGTTTTTTTTTCACTGCGAATGGCAATGGAAGCTCAGTTCTTGTTCAAGAGATGAGGAATTCAATTAAATTTATCGAAATATTATGGTATAAGATTATTTCATTCATGAAAACCTTTAACGGAATATTTCAACATGACTCGGCTCCTTGTCAATTAATTTGCTCAGCAATGTACTTATAAAATAAATCTTAGTTACATATGTCACAGGTCTTTCCTGAGTCAAGATTTTCAATTCAAGCATCGTTATAAATCTGTCCTAAATGTTAGTTAAAGTGAAATGCGCTTGAGAACCCGTTTCACCTTAATTTAAATAAAATTATTTGAAATAAAGATTATTTCAAAAAAGCAAGCAATCTTAATAGTTTCCGATGGTATACTTTTTAAAATTATTACTCGAAACAAAAATTCTTGGTTCAAACTATCAACTCAAAACGGAATAGCAATTTTTACTATTATAATATATTTCATGAGATTAAGTAGGAATTTGCAGTACTTGTCATGAAGATTCAAATAAATCTAAAACACAGATATAAACTTGAATAGTATACACTACTGACCATTAAAAATGCTACATCAGGAAGAGAAAACATTAAAAAAAATGTTATTTTACATATATATTATAATGAAAGAAAACCACGAAAAAGAAGGATTTTGATTAATATAAGATAAATTTGATTGATAAATGTTAAAGATAAATTTCCTTTAGAGTAAAAAATGGATGGAATTCAGTACCCAAAGTTTCCGCCTACGGCAACAAAATATTAGTTACATCCTCTAATGCTCTAGGACATCAAGTCGAATTGAGCGTGAGACAGATACGCTTACATAATTCCAAGCGGATTCAACTTTAAGCAAGAGTTTATATATCGTAGAATTGACGAGTGGAGGTGTGCCAGTCTCTAGTTCCCCCATTGAGACTAGATTTTCTCATTGATTGACAGATCTAAAAAATGTGCTGGTCAAGGTATTATTCGAATAACCATTGCTACAAGGAAGGCCCAGACAGCACGAGCAATATGTAGTAATGAATTACCTTGTCGAAAAGTAGCATCACGGATGCCTCGAAAATAGGACACAGTCAAGGGCTTTAACAATCAAGAAATATAATGTCGACAATCCAAAGTACCGCTATAAGATGTCCAATATGTGTACCTAATGCAACCCCATACCATTATTCTAAGCGCAGGGCTCGTATAACTATGATGACTGCATGGTGGAAACACTTGTTCTCCTCAATGCCTCCACGTAGAGATATGTCCATCATGATGATGCACGCAGAGCCGGGATTCGTTTGGAAAGACGACATTGCGCCATGATTGTTATTTAACGTATCATTGTAGGCATGCTTTTCTGCAGTAAAATCAGGGAAATGCACAATAATTGTCACCGTACTGACAGTCCGTGGTACTGCAGGTGTCGTCACATTGTTTATACTGACTCAGAGTACATGACGTGGTTATATGGTGTCGTAAAACCATATGCACAACATCTCTGTTCTTTCGGATGCTAGTGGCTGGGGCCCGGTGAGATCCTGCATGATATTCTGTAAAGCCTTTCTGGATCCATGGATTTCATATTCGCAGGACTCTCAAAGGATCACGATCAATGTGAGCATGCGGAACAATAAACCGCATTTCCAGTAAAGCTATGTTTTCTTTAGGAAGTGGAACCATTTGGCTACCGTAGTATTGTGTTAGAAGATGTAATTAATCTTTCTAGGCAAGTCTTTCCTAATAATAAGGTGACCAATCATCCTTCTTTAGGGAGGACAGTCCTTCTTTTGTAGGTCCTGTCCTTCCTCAAAAAGTGTCCTCCTTCCTGTCCTCCTTTTCGATATTTTAAAACTAATCTGTTAATATCTATATTCAGAGATGCTGCGCCAAACTGTTACGCAAATATTGAATACAAAAAATTTTAGGATATTTAAGTGTTAGATGGTTCACTCTAACACCAGCTATAGAGCGTGTTTAATAATTATTTGAATCTCTCCATTCTTATTTTTAAGCTTAGACAAATGTCCAAAAATTCTGGAATATATTTTCAATTATGAATTATCAGAGATATTAATGTATTTTGTATATAATCTGGTATTTATTTTACAAAAAGGGATACAAAAGATTGAAAGTGAACATATTTCAGTAACAGAAGTTAATCTTATTTGGAACGATTTTGTCCTTTAATATAAATCACGATTAGAAGAAAATGTCATTACTTTAATAACAAAAAGAAAATTGTCAAACTTAGAGAAATCAAATCCGATCATAACGAAAAAATATACCAAAGAAGTGCAGAATTTTTACAAAACATCTTTCCAATATGTCGAAGAATGGTCTAAAACAAATATCAGGAGAAAAAACAGTTTTCAATGGTGTTTTTTGACTTCATTGCAAAGTAAATTGGACAGATATTGAAAATTGTGTTGAATTTGTATCGAAAGAAATGCCAGATATTTTAAGAAATATCAGGCAATAAAGAAATTGACTTGTTTAAGAAATTGGAAAACTGAAGTATATTTAAATTCTGATAGATTAGAATGTGAAAATCAATATGTTGAAATTGATAAAAGATGGGTAAAAGTATTTAACCGTTTCAAAAAAAAAACACATTCCAAATGAAAATTTAGTTATTCTTGCTGAATTCACATTGTGCTTCCTGGAACTAATGCAGCATTTGAAAGTGTTTTTTTTCCAATTGGTATTAATTTTTGTACTAGTGTGAAATCAAGATTGAACTTTGATACTCTAGCTGCAGCATTAACCCTAAAATTCAATGTAAAAGATATTTTTTGCTCCGAAATTTCCTATATAGACAAAAAAATATTCATTCGATGGAAAACATACTCTTTTAATAATTAATTAAAAAGGATGTAAGCATAATTAGTGTATTTTTGTTTGAATTAATAAATGTTTCATTTGTTTACTTTGTACTTTTTCTTAAATTTTTTTGATATTTTCATTGTAAAAAAATTGGTCCCCTTACCAGTAAATCATGGTTTACCCGTTAATTTATGTTCCACTCACATTCTACGCTCTTTATGAAACCTTGCTAAATGGTTTATATAGACAAAGTTGTTGTGACATCATCCACAGCAATGTTTATACCTCCAGATAACTGCTCCGCTTTCGTGGGAAACCATTCCTTGAAACATGATCCTGCCGTCGTCAAACTCCATCACATGCTGGTGGAACTTCTTCACACGCGAGGCATAACACGATATTTATAATAATAACGTAATTTCGAAAGCGACATCCAAATGAGAAACCTACTGTACATTCTTCCTTTTTAAGTAGACTGTAGATGGTGTTAGTCCTATCTGAATTGTTCTAATGCTCTGAAATGCTCATGGTTTGCATATCCCAGCACTTTGTACCTTTCATGTAAATTTACAGTTTGTGGCAAGTCGCCTTCATGGTTATGTTATTTTAATGGCCAGCAGTGTTTTGCAGTCTTAATACTCGTCTGAATATTTTTCCATGCTTACAAAATGGTAAATATTGTAGAATTAAGTTATAATTCTTCCTAAGATTAGGATTTATGTTAGCGAGAGAAATTTTCCATTTGCACGTCAAGTAATTCACTCAGGCCAACATTTTTCAAATTTTATTAAGGCGCATTGAAGCAGAGAATTTCTCTCGTATTCTAAGTATTAGGAACAAATTTTATTTTGAAGTGATAAGGTTCATTTAAGATCTATTTCTACATACATGAATCAATTTGAAATGGATTAGCGAAGAGCATAGTCTCTAATATTATAGATAATTCTCAACTAATAAATAAGATACTTACTCAACGCTTGCTCATATTATACAAATATTGAATTTCCGAAACAATATAACTATCTTTTTGATATTATTGATCAAAACTTTCAAGAAATTCTTAGTTTTAAATTGACTGGAATAAAAACATAAATTCTTGTATTTTACATGAAATCTCAAATGGAACATTCCTTCCTCAGTTGGAAATATAAATGAATTGATTGTTAATGTTGCTTTTGATTCATTAATATTTTATTGATTGATATAAAAAAAAAGAAATAAAAAGTATTTGATTGTGTATGTGTGAACAATCGATAATATTTCGAAAAATTATTAACTATTCTCAAATTAAATTTTCAATGGTAGCTAAGTATTTAATATTATATATAAATGAAAAAAAAACCTGAAATTCCTTCATTAATTCTCAAATTTTAAAAAATCAATTCATAACAGGTATTTTGTTATAAAATATCAGAACTAATTTTTACACCAATTTAAACATTGGCCCTCTTTGCTTAGAATATTTGAGACCACACGTGCATTGGTTGCCAATAAAGAATGAAATCTGAACATAAAAATACAAAGATCAAGGAAAATAATTTTATTAATGCTTGGAAGTATTTAGTATGCTTTCATATCAGTGAAACCTGATATAAGAAATAAGTGTAATATTTTGTCTCTTCTTTGGTGTTAAGTATATTGCACATTTGTCAACTGTCAACATCTTACTTTATTCAATTGTTTGACATTTTTATCCTTTAATAGAGAATCTACTTTACTCTTAATATTTAGTATTACTATTTTGTATTTATTTCTCTGATTTTAAATACATTAACATGCAGCATCGTCTTAAAATCTAAAATGATATTTTATGTTAAAATACTTCTATGTATCTCAAAACAAATATATAAAATCTAGACGTTCTTTTCGAAAGAAAAGATGTTATATTGTATAGTTCCTAGCTATTTTCAGTTAGCAAAGAACACGAAAGAATTATTATAATAGTAAATAAATCATTTGTAAGTTCAATAACAAAATATGAATAAATGGGGATTAAAAAGAGAACAGCTTTTAAAAAAAATATATGGTTATATTTTGAGGCATTTTACAAATTAAACACCTTTCTGAAACGCTGCTTTAAATAATATAATTACTGCTATTTATTGATCCAGAAACAATTATAAGCTATAGGATAGAGAATATGTAGTTTTATACCGAAATTAGAAGCACTCATCCGAAAAGCTCTGAATACTAAAAATAAAAGGCCATACAAAATATGTCAATAAAAAACGTAAGAAATGAATGAGGAAGAAGAAATCAGTGTTTACAGAATAGATAAAGAGCTATCCTAAGGGAATAATTTGTCTTATGAATGACTTTCATTTCCTTTTACAACACACCTTCCGGAAGTATAGGAGTCTGTTTATGGATGTCGTGTTTTGACTGGAATGAAGGCTGTTTGCAAACGTCTACGTCAATAAAACCATTATATACTGTGTTGCTAAATTTTGCAGAACAAAATATTACTCTACATACTACCTTGTTTAATGAAAATATTTATGTCACCCAATTTTAATGGATAAATATAGAAATCTTACCACTAGAGCACTTGAAAATCGTATTTAAGCGAACATGTACAGTTTGTTTTAATTTTGAAAAAAAAATGGTGAATAACTTTTTAATATATATATATATATATCAGTTATAAACTCAATTTAAAAAATAGAAATTCGCTTATTACAAGTTTACCTTTAGTTTGTCGATGTTTTTGATCAAAATGAACATTAAGTTGGTTTAAGTTAATGTTTAACATCAAAATGAAATAAAAAATACAATTCTTTTTTATGATAAAAATTTTATTTGTTTTAAAATAAGTTTCTGACGAAGTAAAATTGATTTTTTTTTACAATTGGATGTTTTGTACCATGAAGCTCTTTAATTGGGTGCTTTTTTTTTAGATAGATAGCCACGGTATTTTTTTTCCTAACGAAAAAAAATTTGAAGGGAAATATGATTTATATGGGAAAATGACACCATTTAAAGGATAGGAAGTTTCTTTCTTAACACATCAAATAGTATATACAAATAAAAATATGAAACTAACACAGCTTATATTTAAAATTATTATAATACGTAAATATATTTTAGATAAAATAATTCAAGAAAAAAAATATTTTATGAATTATTTTTAATTATTTTTTTATACTTTTTAAAATATATTTGATGAGTTTGATAATTCATTATCATTCGATTATACGGAACGTAGAATTTTGTAATGAAGTTTTTATCGATTACTTCAATTATTTCTTTAAAAATATAGATTTATTTGGATACAAATAATGGATAACATCGTAACTTATTTTCGTTTACACAATTCATTACTATAGGGCACCATCTCATGTGGAATTAAAAGTTAATTAAAATTACATGATTAATTAAAAATTAAATTCTGAAAATTTGGAAATATTTTATTGTCACAGGAAAATTTTTCCAGTTTCTAGCACAGCAAGAATTGAGTGGAAAATCGATAGAACATTTATAATAGTTTAATTAAATTCATGTAAAAACTGGACAAGTGGAACTGTTGTTGCATAACTTTAATTAAAACAATTGGTTACCAAGAAAATTTTAAGTATATTGTTTTAATTTGAGGTTATGTAATTAGTGTATACTTTTATAAGAAAGTGTAGGATTTAATCAATTATCATTGAAAATATAAATTATTTTTTGTTTTATTCCTCTAGAGAGTTCAGAATCCCCTGAAATCAAGATTAATGACTTAAAATCTCTTCTTTAAGTCAATAAAATTCACTCATTGCGTATTAATCTAGTTTCATGTTTAATTTAAAACTTACAAGCACGTCAAGAATCAACTAACATAATAAAAATCTTATTATACTCAAAATTTATTGAAATGAAAACAAAATAAATATATATCAAATTCAATTAACCAAGGAATTTTATCAGCAAGACACTTAGAACATTAAAATTGTTGCACTATTTACAGAATATCTTTATTAATTTAAGTTTAATTTAGAGGTATTTTATATAACATGTTTCAATATATTGTAAATCAAATGTAAAAAAAAAATAATAAGAATATATGAATCTTAGAAATATTTAAGAAACTTTAATTAAAAAAATTTGTTGTTATTTTTCTATGATATAAATCTGAAGTACAAAATCATTAGCTTAAGAAATTAATAATTATTAATATTAACAGCCTCAATGAGGTAATAAATATAAAAAGTTCGAAGCAAAAATGGAATGGAAATAAACATTTCGTAGAATTCACATGAAACGATATATAAAATTTCTTAATATTAGTCATACATCATTTGAATTTGATATCCAGGTAAAATGTCTATAAGGAAAATATATGTATTAATCCATCAAGCGAAACAGTATAGGAATATTCTAATATTTGCTCAAGAAGCTCATTATGGGTACACGTAACATAATCATACATAATTAAACTAAAAAATCAAAATACTAATTAAATATCGACAGAATTAAGAATAATACAAATTAATGAAATTCTTAGTCAAACTCAGCACACATATACTGTAGATACAAACAATTCTATAGCTTAAATATTTCTCATCTACCACGTGATCGTGAAGTTAAGTAAAATGTAATCAACGGAAAGACGTCATTATTGATCTAGAAAATAACTTTCGAAGAAAGATTACGAAATCATAACCTTATGCAATGGTGGAGGTTCATCAGGGGAAACAGTAAAGGAATATTGTAATAGTTGCTTAACTTGTTTGTTATGGGTACACGTAATCATTAATGATTAAATGAAAAGGAAATCAAACCATTAAAATTGATAGACTGCTTTATGAATAACTCAAATTATTGAAATCCTTATACTGTATACATAATACTCTACATACTAACAATTCTAGAACTTAAATATTTTTCATGTACCACGTCAATAGAGGGTAAATAAAATGTCATCAGCGAAAAGACGCCAATGCTCATCTGGAAAATAACTTCCGAACAGAGATTATGAAACCGTAACCTTACGCAATGGTGGAGTTTATTATCATCATTCCGCAGATGAGTGATCAGAAGGCCGTGATGCACATAATTTGAACCTACGGACAAACAATCATTATAATTGATGCCTGAAGCACTGGAAATGCTGGTAGCTGAGTATCTAGCTTCATAATTCCTGTGGACTGAAATCTCAGCAGTGTGATTAATTTAAAAGAGAGCATAATGAAGTGTGAGAGAGATAGAAAAAGAGAGATGAAGGAAAAATAGAAGCTTCTTGATATTCTTAAAATGGTTTTTTTTTAAATATCACATTATTTTAAATATAACTATACAACATCTTATATTATTTCCCTTTTTGTGTAATTTTATTATTAGAAAATAAAAATATAATTCTCATTTTAATACATATTAATCATTCCAGTTCAGTAATTTTCGCACCACTTTAGAATTAATAAATTCATTAGCTACTAACTTAAGCATAACAATGGGGGAAAACAAATGTAAATGTGGTTTTCTTGCATATATTGATATAAACAGTACATTTAAAGACAATTTTAATAAGCAAGTTAAAATAATTTTATCATGCTTTTCTAAGCTGAGTATTATTGAACAAGGGCAAGAAGTACGAATTGAAAATATATTCTAAAAACTAAATACTAATATACAGCTTTTAGAATTTATTTTATTTATATATAAATTTCATTGTAAATTCCTTACAAATGGGCTTGTATTTGATTTATGTGATTCTTTAAAATAGAATTCTATAAAAACTAAAGGCTGTCTAGACTCATCCAAAAAATGATTCAGAGAGACAAACCAGAATATAAGCTGCCATATCGAACTTTTGGAAAATTTTACGACATAAGTTATCGTTTGCATCTGTGAGATACAAGAAGGCGCAGTTTGTTGCTTAGCTATTATTTAAAAATATTTCTCGATGTTATTTATTATAGAACAACACATTGAAACTATTCTAAGAATACAAAATAACCAAACTATAATTCTCATAAAAATGATTCAAGAATATTATGAAAAATATTTATAATATATGCCACTCAAAGCAATCAAAGTACAAAGTGTACAGAAATATATAGCACAAGAGACTGATATTTATTAATGCAAAGTTTCATATGAGCGTGTGAATTCAAATGTGATTAATTTTAAGAAAATTAAGATTAATCCATGTTAAAACAACTTCAGAAAAACCCAGTTTCATAGGAAAATTCAAATATCCTTAAATTTAAATAAAATCAAATCGCTTACGGAATTCAAACTTATTTATTTTATATTAAATCTAAATAGTAACTTTATGATAAATTTATGAAATTTTTATGTGGGGAATAATGTAACACATCGATCAATAACTCCCGAGACTAACCCAGAGATGGCGCTTGTAGTAAACCAGTAACCAGGTCTTTCTAGAGTACTAACCTTTGCTTGAAACGTGTCAAAATTTTAAGTCGATCGGACCAGGAAAAAGGTTTTTTGAAGTGAAGTGAAAAAGGTTTTTTCCAAGTGGGTGCCGCGATTGCTTTCGATGGAACAAAAACAGCAACGAGTCGATGATTCAGAAAGCTGTTTATCGCTATTTACTCGCAACAAAAAAAGATTTCTTGCGAAAAAAAAAAAAAAAAAAGGAAAAAAAAAAAAATTTTGGGAAGAAAAAAAAAAAAAAAAAGATTTGGAAAAGCGTTGGAACGATTGTATCACCCTAAAAGGTAACAAAAGGTGTTATGTTGATGAATAAAAAAAATTTTTGCAAAAAAAATGTTGTTTTCAATGTTAGACTCGGGAGTTATTGATCGATGTGTTAGAGTTAAAGCATTGTTCTTTAGTTGATCCTCATTCTGAATTACAAGGTCAGTTTACTTTTGTGTACAACTAATAAAGTGTTAATAATGAACATATGAATAAGCAAATTTTTGTTAAATCGTTGCTTTGATATACCTTCTAAATACAAGAAAATTGCTGTGGTCATGTTCTCGAACTTGCAGCCGACATTGGTTTCATTGAAACTTGGGCTAGAGTCCTGATGCCACAAAAAGGTTTAATGTGTAGGGGGCTGATGCACATTAAATCCGTCAAGGCTTCAAGTCTTCTCTGTGTGTGGTGTGGAAATTTGGAGTGTGGAGGGATTTCTAATTAAAGTGTCGTTTTTGTCACCAGACAGAAGCTCAAAATCACGAGATTCGTTGCCAATAACACTCATGTTGCGACATTGATAAACAATAAATCCAAACCATATGATAATTGGGAATACAGCCAATGGGGTTCATTCCCTTATAGTCAGGATCACGTGGTAACTTTGAATGTAGCCAATAAGTGGCGACTTCTACAATGGAGTCTTCTTGTGATGGATCGACCACAAAAAATATTAGTTTTATGATTACTATCTTCTACATCGCAAAAAGCGAACCGAAAGAAGGTTAAATGAGCAATAATCACTCTAAGTAGTAGCTGTAGATGATTGATGGATTTATTGGAGCTAATAGTCCTTACAGACTTCAATATCCTGTAATGCTGAGGTTGTGGATGACAAGTGGTGATATAAAACTCTTTTCTTTTTAAATAGTTTCTTCTTTTTGTTATTTAAAATCAAGATTCTGAAGGGAGATCTCGAAGAATACAAAAGTATTCGAGAAGATAAGAGAAAAAGAATGTAAAATACCTCTGTAACAGTGCTTACTAAAACAAAGTTTTTTTTTTCCTTTTTCATATTTATCAAGCCGTCTCATTAATTTGCATGCACTATAAGCCACTTGAAACACAAGTAATGTTTCCTTTATTAGAATTAATTAGAACTTCACATTTATGCTTTTGTAAATTCAGTAATATAAATAAAATATTCAAAATAATTAACAAAAAATTAGTATAAAAACAAATATTAAAAGAGCAGAAAATTTTAAAAGTTACAAAGAAAACATATGGTTAATTTTTTAGTTTATAGAAAAAAATGTAAGGAAAATTAATGAAAATAATTTTTAATTAACTAATATAAAGAACGAATGAAAAAGAAAAAAATACTAAATATTTAATATATATATATATGTGTGTGTGTGTATACATACAAGGGTGGATTGAAAAGTTTTCGACCAACATGAAGAACATGAGTATGCAGTACACGTCAAAAAGCTAGAATGTGTTGCTCATCTTTGATAGAGTTCTCACTAAAATTTCGTTTCATTTGGACACGCCGTTGTTGTATGACACATCGTTTGGCGAATCGATGGGAGTATTTTTTGAAAAAAGGAAAAATCGAGTATCGAGCTGTAATTAAATTTTGTTTTTTAATCCGAAGTGCGTTTATCAAATCTAATGAGTCAAACGCCTGTGGACGGGGCCGCAATAACATATACCACCGTGAAATTTTGAGCAGGTTAATTTAACGTGGCTATACCAGCTGTCGAGACGATAAACTTTCGTTTCGTTCCAAAACGGCAACCACTGACGATAACATCCCTAATGTTCATGAAATTGTGCTTGATGAGTGGTCAAATTAAAGTGAGGAGAGATAGAAGAGGCTATGAATATGTCCAGAGAGCATTTTTGTCACATACTGAATCAAGATTTAGGTCATGAGAAATCTGTCCGAGCACTGGATGCCACATTTGCTCACGCTAGACTAAAAATGTGTTCGTACGAAGATTTGCAATATGGCACAGTTTAGGAGTAATAAATCTATGTTTTGGCTACGATTAATTTCTGGAGAGGAAACTGGGATACACCTTTATAGGCGAAAAAAAATACAATCAAAATAGTGGATTGCGAAGGAGGCATTGGCTTCAAAAAAGCAAAAACTATTTTGGTTGGGAAAGTGATGGCAAATGGTTTTTGGGATTATCAAGGACTTATCTTAATCGTTTTTCTTCAAACATGAAAAACCATTACAGGAGCATACCAAGCGTCATTACTTGACAAGCTTAAGGTAGAAATTGCGGGAAAACGACCACATTTGCAGATAAACAAAATCTGATTCGGCAAGACAATGCGCCGTCCCACATCTCAGCTGCAGCCATGGCGAACATGCATGAAATACAGACTGAGCTACTTGACTACCCTCCTTACTCACCAGATCTAGCACCAAATGACTTCTTTTTGATTCCTAATCTAAAATTAGTACTCGGAGAGCAGAGAATTTGGTCAAATGAGGAAGTCATTACCTTCGAAAACAATTATTTTACAACAATTATCACCGGGAGAAGTGAGTAGATTTGCAAGGAGAGTATGTAGAAAAATAAAGGTAAACTTAAAGAAAAAATATCTTGTATCTTTGTTAGGTAGAAAACTTTTCAAGCCTCTCTCATATATTATATATTTATATACGTATATTTGTGTGTGTATGTGTGTATTTTGAAAATATATAAATGCTAATAAACATTAATACATTATGCAAAACAGAGAAAATGAAAGTAAATTTATTTGAAGGTACTGAGAAAATCTAAAAATATTATTAATTACTAAATCTTAAGAAAAAGTCTAAGTAAAGGAAACAATAAAATGAAGTAGAAGAAACAAAAAAAAACTTTAAAAAGAAGAATGTAGTAGTGAAACGGAAATAAATAATTAAAAGAAAAAAATCCTTCAAAAATGAATAAAATAGAAATAAAGCTATGCAATAATGAGCTATGCAATAATAATAAGTAATAGTCCTAAAACAAAAGGCACCGTTAAATTTAACATAACAATAAAACATTTAAGAGACAAATTAAAAGTATGAGAAATCTCTAATATAAATCTAAATTCAATGAAAACTACAACCTAGTGAATAACTAGCCTTAATAGAGAATAAAAATAATTTTAGTTGCGAAATAAAATTAGAATAAAACTTATTCAACTTGAAACAATTCAAATGTCACTATTTTAGACTAAGACCTATATCTGAAATAATTGAACATAATGATAGTATCACTTTCTGTCAGTCGGACTCAGAATTAAGAAGAAAAAATAAACATTCCCAAAAATTAGAATTTTTTTTTTTTTATCGAAGAATATAAATTTGTTTAAAAAGCAAATAAAAAACATATAGAATGTTAAAACAAAAGTAATGAAATCGTAAAGTATTCCATTTTATAATTAAAAAACAAACTAATCTATTTTATAAATTTTATGAATTGATTTGTTTTTGAAAAATTAATTGGTAATTAGCTTTATCACAAGAATGAAAAAATTTATTTAATTTTTTTGAAAATTTATGAGCACATTAACTATCTTAATATTTCGAAGAATGTAATTCAATAGTAAGTTTCCATAAATATTTAAGTTTATATATATATATATATATATATATATATATATAATTTTGAGTTCCGCATTCATAAAACATATGGTCAGCGTAACCACTACAAAATTTTATTTTCTTGTTACATTCATGATATTAGACATAAAACCTTTACAGGATTACAAGTTTAGTTTGCATAAAATTCCCATTATCGATTATTCTGATTTATTTAGGCACGTATTATACCGTTCGGTATTATTTTTTTTAATGATAGATGTAAGATGTCTTCGGGGATATATGATATTTTTTATTATACACGAATTTAAAATAATGATGATAAATTTGTTATATTTGCTAAATCCTGTCTTATTATGTTGCTAGGAGGTATTTGTTTAATTATTGTAACATGATATTAGACTTGCAATTTTTACATCTAGATGTATTATCACAAGCTTGATTTGAACAAAAAATATAACCATTATTAATTACAATGATGTATTTAGTCACGTGTTATCACGTTCGGTATTATTGTATTTTAACAGTGGTTGTACTACTTCTTTAGATATATATCTTTGTTATACATGCATTTAAAATGATGATGGTGATACACTTGAATTAATTACTTAATTTTATCTGATCGAGTTCATAAAAGATATTTGTCTATTTTTCGTAGCGTGATATTAGATTTGTAATATTTGTATCTCGATGTAAACACAATTTGCACAAATACACAAATCTCCATTACCAATTATACTGATTTATTTTAGTCATATGTTATTACTCTCACGCGTTATTACTTTATTTTAACAAATAATAAATGTCTGTATGGTTAAACGAGACTTTTATTATACATGCATGTAAATTGATGATGGTAATCTTGTAAAAAATACTGTATCTTATCTCATAGTAAGGAATGTTTTTTGCTTATCGATCGTATGAATGGAAAGCAAAAATCAACATTAAGCGTTTCTCAGATCCTAAGCAATTGAATAAAGAAAAGAAGTAAAATATTCAAAAAAAAAATACAATTTTCATCAGCCTTTTTCATGATTAGGTCATTTATCGAAAGAAAAAATACGAAAATGCATAAGCCATTGCATTGTAACATATAACAATATTTCATTGCATTTCAGAAATAAAAAAAATGCGAAAATAAAAATAATTATAATTTACCTAATTTACTGATTTGAATCGTGAAAGGGAATTGATTTCTAGGAGAATGTATGAAACCTAATTTAGGATAACTGCTGAAATTTATTATTTGTTAGCTGAAAGTATTTCGCTTAGTTCCTTTTAATTTTATCTCAAATTTCAAAACATTTCTGGCACATAAGAAAAGCCTTATTTAATATATCAAAAAGAGAATCTCTAACTGAAATAAATTATTAAATCCTCTACAAATTTAGTATACGAGAGTAACTTGCAAAAAAACGGTAAAAATTGTTTAGAAACGCAAATGAAGCATTATTTAAAACTTTTTTCATCACTCAAGTAAGGAAAATAAAGCGGTTTAAAGAGTTGCTTTAATTTGGAATTATAAATATGAACAAAACTTGACTTAACTTGAAACTTGGTATGTGATTGCTATTTCAATGAGGATCTTTAAAGAGTAAAATAAAACTTTTAGAAGCTGTACATCTCTAATTTAAATTTTTTTTAATAGCAGCAACAGTTAGTAGTAGAAAAATAGTAAGCATAATGGAACTATACATAATTCAATATAGATTTTTAAAATATCGAAAAAATATTAAAAAAACTAACAATTTAACTAAGAAAATGTTATATTGAATATGACATATTTTTCATAAAATATCTAGAAATCCAACGGGTACTTTCCAGATATGATTGAATTTCTGAGGAATATTCCATGTTTGAATCAGAAGTCGATATTTTTCAAAATAAATTTGTGGCCGAGATAGCTTAGTGGTCATGGTGCAAGCTCGCGGCCGGCCTTAGTTTCCGTCTAGTCGTGGTTTCGAACCCTTATGCTACTGAAGGCCCATAGTGTAGTGGGATTAATGCGTGTTAAAACAAGTGCAATCCTAAATCCTCCCCTTGGAGTGGTGTGGAATGAGTAAATCAGGTAGGTGCCAGTTCAGTTATTGTCGTCGTTAATTGACCGAGACTCAAAATCACGAGGTCCGTCGCCAGTAGCTCTTGTATTGTTTCTAAGTACAATGTGAATAATCAGTAAATCAGTCAAAGTAAAATAATGTTCAATATTTATATAATATATATATTTCAATATTTATTCAATAATATATAAAATATTTATATAAATATTTTCATAATTTCTTAAAATATAATTCAATATTTATATAAAAGAACTTATCGAGACTTTTAATACTCGAAGTATTTTTAAAATTTAAAAGAGAGAGAGAGAGAGAGAGAATTTTTACTTCTGCTTAAATATTTGGAATACATAAAGAATATCAATAAATGCTTTAATATTGAATTAAATAAATTAATTTTTCTGAGTCTAAATACATTTCCCTCTTTAAAATTAATAAAAAAAATGTATTACACACACATGCACACACGCACATACACATACATACATATATATATGTGTGTGTATGTATGTATGGATATATATATATATATATATATATATATAATTCATTCACTTTTTGTAATGGTATTCAGAAAAAGTTTAAGAATATATAATTTATTTTATTGAAATAATGAAGTTTCTCCGTCTGTCACACACAAGCAGCAATTAAATTGCTTTGAACTTAATTTTTTTCTTTATATTTACCTAGACTTTTTCCACTAATACTGAAACTGGAATAATCACATATATATATATATATATTTCTTTAAATCCGTAAAATCCTATGTTCAAAGACGAATAACAAAGCTCCCGATGAAAAAAATCATTCAAAAATAAATTAAGCTTGCAATCTCAAATTCAACAAGAAAGGTGCAAAATAAAACCATTTATTCATATCAAAAGAACCATATGAAACATTAAAAAAAATCTTTCTCGTCTCTTTGATAAAAAAAAAGTAATCCCTATCTCTTTCACATGTTCTCATTTTAAATTCACGCTTAAATTGCTCAGTTCGAAAGCTCAGCCTTCTCAATTCTAAGTGGCTTCCCCCTTGTATGAAGGAGGTTGCATCAGTTTGTAAGACTTGATGAAAAAGTAATCGGCAGTATACCTAGACGCCCTTTGTACAAATTGCTATCGCGTCACCTCAACAGTTTGGGCTTCTTGAATCAGCCACGGTGTTACCATGGTTACAAATGGAAGGTGCAACAGGATGGTGCGGTTCTTCCATTGAATACGGTAGGGTATATCCCTCGTCAAAACACGTTCTTTTTTCATTTCACTCCCCTGATAAATGATGAAAGACTGAATGAATAAGTACTGTCGAATACGTAAATGCCACCATTTTTGTTCGTCTTAGTAGAAAGGTGAGTGAATGCGTGTTTGCTTAGGTTCTGTAGAATTTTTTTTCTCTCTTTTAAGATATTTTTTTGCTTTAAGAATTTTTTAGTTGATTAGGTTTTTAAGTTAAATATCAAAGCTCAGGAATTGTTGAAAGATGTAGAGGGAATTTTGATGAGAGAATTAAATTTAAATGCGTCATAACTTACTTTGTGAAATTATTGCTTATATTTCACAAGTAATGCAACATTTTCAATATTTTTTGTACTATGTGTTTGAAGTAATGTAGAGTTGAACAATAAGTAATATGATTTAAAAGAGTAATTATAAAATCACAAATCTTTAATACTTTACACTCACTTTCCTCTACAAAAACAATCTATATATTTTATTAAGTTCTCATACACATTATTGCTGCCAGATTCAGAAAACATTTTTTTTAGTAAAATAGTACGTAAATTATCTAAGAGTACTATGTACATAATTGTTTCAAACATTTTAAGTTATCAAGCAGAAATGTAAGAACATTAGAGAGAGAAATTTAGAGTTCCCAAAAATTATAGATTTAAAGTACTTTGAATATTGATCCTTTTCAAAATTTGAAGTAAATGAACGAGTTATTCATTTGCCCTCTCATGGAATCATCATGAGATAACACAGTTCCTATTTCATTTACTATTCTATTTTAAATTCAAAGGCTTCTTTATATAAAAAAACGAATTATAATAATGCCACTTCTTATGCTCTGCAACATGAACGAAATATGTAATTAATGTATATAATATGGACATGTTACATGATGTAACAGGAGCCATTCGCAATTCTTCACTTTGACTAAATCTGGTGTCTCTTTCTTATTTTATATTTAAGCTCTCAGCTTCCTCCAAATGAAATGAAACGTGATGCAAATTAAGTGAACTTTAGAAGGGGAGGTAATAGATATAATCGAGTCATATAAATTGGTTAAAAAAATAATAAGGGTACGGTAATTGGAAGAGTATTAGTGTGATGTGCGTGAAAGCCTTCTAGCGTGTATAATTGATTTGGTGAGATTAGGAGCCAACACTCTCGGATTGATTGAATATTTCAAGGATGTACACGCATCGTATTTCAGAAAGCATGTTCTTTAATAGTAGTTAGAACTCGCGTATAGGGACATTAAACTGTTTGAGAGTGTCTACTTTTTTTTTAAAGCAAGGGTATTCAATCTTTTACATTTTGGGGAACCCTTTGAACTTACCATTTTCTTGAAGGAACCTCTTGATCAAAGATCAGAAAAAATAGGATATCAAAGAGTTCTCCATCTCAAATTTACAATATTATTATCGCATCTTTATTTTATCATAATACAGACATCTTAATAAAGTAATGAATGGAAACGTAGCTAATGGCGTTTTTTTTTTTTTTTTTTTTTTTTAAAAAAACATATTCTATGAATCATAAACACAAGCAACAATATTTCAAATTATAAGGAATTAATAAAAGGAAATTTTTAATGACCAGGATATTACTGTTTTTTATTGAAAAATATTTTTACATCTGGAATAATGATTGCAATCTGCAACCTAATGTCCTTTTCAGAATCCAATCTATTTCTGTATTTTGTTTTTGTCGAAGCATACAAAGAGAAAGATTTTTCGCATACATAGGTTGAAACAAATGATATTAGATGTTTCACAGCTTTTTTAGCAATTACAGGAAATTCTTTTCTAATATCAATACAAAAATGCATAATATCAACTTGACTAAATTTCAGTTTGAACTGAATGTCGGTTGGTATATCAATTTGAGATATATGGACTGCGCCTAAAACGAACACTAATATGCAACCAATGTGTCTCGATTAACGTATTCGAAGCACGTGACTTTTACGAAATGTAAGATTATATTTTATTTATAAAATATTTATTTATATTTATTTTTGCAAGCAAACTGCTTGTAAGAATTTGATCTTTTATAAGAATTAAAATTTTACTAAAGTTTTAGCGCTTTGATTAAGCAAATAGTGATCACTTGTGGAATCCTTATAAAAGTTCTAGGGAACTTTAGGGTTTCGTGGAACCCAGGTTGAAGACCTCTGTATTAAAGGATCAATAAAATTATGTTTGAGAAGATAATAGACTATTTTAATTACTTCCTCTGTACTTGAACTAAAGATGAAATTTAGATCTTGAGATTAGAATAAACGTTAAGATGACAGACAAGTCGGATGATAGGATGTTGTTATACTGATACAGTGATGGAAAAATAAAATTGTACTGCTTACAATAAAGATATAAAATATGTTAAGATTTTACAGAATTAATATGAAGGAAAGGAATGGAAACGGGAAATTTTACGGACGTCTAACTGATCCTGAGACTCTAAAAATCCTTAGAATTATTATAGCCCAGTCATAAAAAAGAGAATATCAGCTGTCTATCTTATAGTAAACCCATATGGACTTGTTAGCTTTTGTGAACTGTACATTGATATCGAACACCAGTATGATTATCCCAAAAAACTAGATACGTGGTTTAAATAAAGATGATGTTTAATAATATTGAAATGTATAAACATAAAAATTAAATTGCTTAATCTGTAATCACTGCCGATAAACCAGTATCTCAGAAATGTAGGCGATAAAAATTTGTTTCAGAAGATGCTTTCATGCCTTTTATCAAAATTTAAAAGGATGTTTCAATAGTTATCTTTCAGTGTCTATCTGAAAACGATTTTGTGATATTCAAAATCTAAAAAAAAATTAGCCCTTTAGAAGGTAAATTTAATTGTAACATGATGGCATATTTTCACAGGATAAACAATTTAGACAAATTTAATATTAAATTATTATATTTGAAACAATTATCACATTTAAAACTGGCGCATTTTTTAAGATGAAGCTTAAACAATTGGAAAATAACAAATAAAATAATATTCCAAATAAATTATATAGAACTCTGGAATCTAGTAATATTTTATATGTGTATTTTAATATAAAATAACTTTAATATAAATATTCTGATACACATTTTAAAAATAGCAACTAACGATTCAGAGATTTGAAAATTTTTTCATACTTTAACTTAATATAGAAATTTAGAATGATGTCTATTATTTTGTTGTAATGATGTATAGTTCATTTAAAACTGTTTCTTAAATTCATGAAAAAATATATTAAATGCTTAAATTTTAACTAATACATGTTTCAAATTTTTTAACTAATTGATAAATTCAGAAATATCAATCTCTTGTTAATTTACAATATTTTTAAATACTAAACCAATTTTATAGAAATATAATTTTTTTGACACGTGTTCCTAAACATATGTCGAAACAACATTTTAGACCGATTAACAGTTTGAATATCAAAAATCCATGCATTGGTATACATTTGCGAAGAAAATGATTGTTCATAAAATCATAAAAAAATTTAAACACAAAAAAAAATATTTCATCTTAACCTTAAATAGAATTTTTACCTATTTAATGCTCATTATCTTTCTAATCAAAACTTTTCTTCATTTAATGTTTAAAAAAATTTAATTTCTAGTTTTTCTGAATATTTAGCTCGAAAGTAGAGATTTATTTTCAAAATTATTATTTTCTTTTATCAATCATGGTCAGTTCTCTAATTTTGTTCTATTACAAGATGCTTATTTCATAATTTCGAATGACACGCAGATATAAAATATACATCTCTTTCATTCAGTATTACTTACATTAGTTATATACATTACATATTACCTAATACCCTTATATAACAGGTCAATTGAAAAGTCCCTAGCCTGACACATACATCGTGCTACTAGAATTAAATCCATATGTTTTTTAGTTAGCCCTAACCCTCAAAAGATGCGTGTATAAATTTGACAGCTGTCGGATCATTAGTTTGTGAATTATAGCATTTTGAGTGAAGCAACTTTTGTTATTGTGAAAAAAAATGGATAAAAAGGAATTTCGTGTGTTGTCAAAATATTGCTTTTTGAAGGGAAAAAATACAGTGGAAGCAAACACTTGGCTTGATGCCGAGTTTCCGGACACTGCCCCAGGAAAATCAACCATCAAGGATTGGTATGCTAAGTTTAGACGTGGTGAAATGAGCATCGAAGACGGTGGTCGCCCAAAAGAGGTTGTTACCGACGAAAACATTAAGAAAATTCACAAAATGATTTTGAATGACCGTAAATTGAAATTGAATGAAATAGCAGACACTCTAAAGATATCAACTGAACGTGTGCATCATATCATTCACGAATATTTGGGTATGAGAAAGTTCTGTGCAAAGTGGGTGCCGCGCGAGCTCACTTTTGACCAAAAACAACGACGAGCGTCGATATGTGACAATGGATGAAACATGGCTCCATCATTTCACTCCAAAGTCCAATCGACAGTCATCCGAGTGGACTGCACACGATGAACCCGCTCCAAAGCGTGGGAAAACGCAACAGTCGTTGGCAAGGTTATGGCGTCTGTATTTTGGGATGCGCATGGAATAATTTTCATTAACTACCTTGAAAAAGGAAGGACCATCAACAGCGACTATTACATAGCATTATTGGACCGTTTGAATGACGAAATCGCCGAAAAATGGCCGCAATTGAAGAAAAAGTAAGTGCTGCTTCTCCAAGAAAATGCACCGTGTCACAAGTCAGTGAAAACGATGGCAAAAATCCCTGAATTGGGCTTCGAATTGCTTCCTCATCCACCGTATTCTCCAGATCTGGCCCCCAGCGACTATTTCCTGTTCTCAGATCTCAAAAGAATGCTCGCTGGGAAGATATTTTCATCGAATGAAGAGGTGATCGCCGAAACTGAGGCGTATTTTGAAACAAAGGACAAATCGTACAACAAAAATGGTATCGAAAAGTTGAAGGGTCGCTATAATCAGTGTATCACCCTTGAAGGAAATTATGTTAAATAAAAAGAACTAATTTTCCCAAAAAAATGTGTTTTACTATGGTAGACCGGGGACTTTTCAATTGACATGTTATACAAAGGTATCTTCGAGTCGACTATACGGGTATTGCTTAAAATCAATCAATCTTATTTGTCTTAAGCTGTAGTATGAAGAAACTACTTGAAAAAATATTTAAAAATATTTTTGGCTTCTTCACCTAAATGACTTTTTTTTGTATGTAACTTAATTAGTACAAACAAGTCTAAAAATTACATTATTTTTAATAGGATTGTTGAAAACTGAGAGATTGGTTATTTTTATTTTCTGTATGATCTAATAAAAATCTGACAAGAATAAGTCATTTTTGTTTCTTTTAACCACATTAAATATTAATACATGATTGACATTTAAATTATGCTTATTATCTTAATAACAATTACTTATATATATACATATATATTATATATATGTGTTATATATATATGTGTGTGTGTGTGTAAAAACTTTCAAATAAATTCCTACTCTACAACGCATATCAATGTAAAGACTGTTGTTGCTTAGTTGGAATAATTATATGAGCATCCTCTATAGTATTTTTATGTGTGAACAGTTGTTAATTAATTACATTAGATGGCGCGGGATGCACCTGTTTGATCAGTGTGATCCTGAGAATAATGCCATCTACGGAGAGTAGCAAATAGGTAGAAAGCGTTGATAACAATAAGGTTAAAAGGTATGATTATTTTTAAATCATTATTATTTTTATTTCACTGCTTATACCTACGTCCTTTCCTTTTATACACACTAAAAATATGGATTAAGTACTTTGAAAAATGTTAGATTCATTTAAAATAATAGTGTACTAAACATGTTATAAGAGGAGAATGCAATGTAGATATCTGTTGTCTTCTTTGAAAAATACTAGAATTATTTTTCTCTTCCAGGTTTTCATAGAGCCTTTGAATTAAAAATTCCTGTTTTGAAACCTGTAAGTGCATATATGTAAAATATTCATTTATTTATTTTTATTAAAATCATATGTTGTGGATATTCAAAGTGAACCATTTATTGATTGATTTCTTATTAAATTCACATATAAAAGCAATATGAGGGCTAATTGAAACGGACCTCATAATTTTGAACTACGTTTTTGCAAACAAGACAATTTACTTCAATAACTCTATGAGGTAAATGGGAAACGCATATTCTCACAACATAGCCTATCAAATACTCCGCCTGTTCTTGGCAGCCATTTTATAATTCTTCAATGAATCTCAGATCTGCAAGTGAGAGACGTTTGACATATCTACGCCTGGACGGTTACGGGAATGTTAAAGGGAATGTAATCCTTTCAAAATTATAGAACGTCTTTGTTTCACGACAGCTAAACTTATATAATCGATAAGACATCATTACAACTCATATTCCCTTCAACAGTTGTTTGATAGTTGCACTAATAGACATAAAATTTATATGGATTTCATTTTAGATCATTTTGATGAACGATTTATACAAAGTGTCCGATTTCTGTAAGGAAAAGAAAATGGTAGTTCATAGAACGCTTGCTTGGTTTTATATTATTAGAAGTCAAAGGTTATTGCAAAGTCAAAGAGATCTGCTCATTCATTACATTTAAGTAAAATAAAAAACTTTGATTATTACGTAATGGCTATGTATACATTTTTGAAACCAAGTCTAATAATATTCAAAGAAATCAAATGAGTATTCGTTGAATAATACAATAAATATCTACCACAGAAATCCTCCCATATACGCATTCAATTACAATATATCTTATAGAAGTAGATTTTCTTGTCACCACTAAGATAATTCAATATAAAATAATTTTTTCATGTACATCAGGGTCTATGTGAGACATAAAAAGTGTCAGACTAGTACGCCATGTTAGAATAATTTTCTTCGTCAAGAGAGAGTTCTTGTCTCATGAGAGTATTAAGTTTTCTTCTGCTTATTACTCATTACGTTAACTCTCCTGATTTGTTTAACCAATATATGAGATAAGGCATTCTAAGAATGTAAGTTCATTAGATCAGCTGCTTTAGAGTATCTTACATTTAAGTTTAAAAGTAAATTTTTGATTCAGAAAAATTATCTAAAGGCATTCTTAAGTTTATATAAGGTCTAAAAATTTATGATTT
The DNA here is from genome assembly GCA_019974015.1 of Nephila pilipes. Taxonomy (NCBI): domain Eukaryota; kingdom Metazoa; phylum Arthropoda; class Arachnida; order Araneae; family Nephilidae; genus Nephila; species Nephila pilipes. Next base: position 26,000 of record BMAW01094697.1, read on the forward strand.
CTGTTAACAGTTAGAATAATTAAAAAGTAAAAATATCCATTTTAAATTATTTTATGACACCATTTATTAGAGAGATACTAACTATTTTTTAAGAAAATAAGCTATGAAGATTCAGAATTTTTTTTTTTAAATTTAAAAAAAAAAGTAATTTAATCAACATTATTTATCAAAGATTAAAATCTTTGGATTCCAAATAAATTGTATTTATCACCGAATGCATTAAATTTATTTTGACTTTTCTTAATTCCTAAATTTATATTGCCAGTTCTTTTTAATCCTTCGCAGGCTGATAATAAAATAATTGCATTTCTTCTAGTCTACATGCGAAACTTATAATTTTTGTTCACTCATGATAACTAAACACCGTTCATGCATTATTAATTTAATATTAAGATATAGAGATGTTTGCTACTTTTAGATTTGCAATTGAATTTCGAAACACTTAATTTTAAAATAGTAAAAATCAAATATTCCCGTAATTAAAGACGTGCAGCAAATTATATTTCATTAAATTATAATAAACACATCTTAAATATTTACAAACATCGTTATCATTTATTGCATTTTAAACGAATCCTTAATAAGTTGTTTCACATTTAATTTCTGCAGTCAAGTATTAATTAGTGTTACAATAACATTGCTCCTATTTTGCATGAACTTTGGAATTTATGTCTGAAACGTAACATTTGTTTTCCAGAAACAAAGAATACGAAACAATGCATTACAGATAATTCTAAGACGCTATAAATAAATAAATACACACATTATACATTTGTATGAAAACTTAGGTAAAGTCACTAAAACAGCGGAAAATATCAGTTTATTCTCGGTCTAGACAATAACGCTTTGCTTTTTTTCTCCTAAAAATGTCGCTTGGGCTTAATATGTCATAAAAAATAATCGACTGTAATTTTGCATATTAGTACCTTCCAATCATTTCCTTTTCAACATCATAGTACCTTTTGAATAATGTATGCGTCTTTTGATTTATTTCTTGAAGTGGAGTCTTCATAAAACATTAATTAGTTTACAGATAGCTTCAGTTTTAATGCTAGACTTAAAAAGGAAATGAAAAGATAATATTCACCGGAACATGTTTGGGTTGTCTTCAGAGGTTTCGGTAAAATCAACAAAAGCATATTTTCTTATCATTTAAAGAAGTAAACGCTAGCTATCTTCTTTTATTCCTGATCAGGTTTCGCATTAAAATTTTATTAAAATATATATCTCTTTACAAAGAGTATAATCTTTTTAATAGATCCTAATTTTGTTTCTTTGACTAAAAATCCAATTTATGGTGATTAGTTTATTGTAGGTATTTATTCCAAATGATCCAATCATTATATTGAGGAAAACATTCCCGTTAAATAATGAAACAACTTACGTAGAACATTTTAATTAAGAACATTGCAAATAATTTGATCTAACAACAAATAAATCCAGATTAGACAAAAGAAATATTACTCGACATGGGATAATTATTCCTTAATAATTTAATGCGGCTTTTTCTTAATAAACTAATATCGAAATAAAAAGCAATTATTTCACCAATGATTAGTAAAAATAGTACTTGATAAAAAAAATTTATTGTTTTGATTTAGTTTGAGTTAATATTACTCTAAATATCTTCGAAGAAAACTCGTCAGTCAGTTACTAATTATCATTAATGTTCAAGTGATAAAAACGACATTTGGGCGATATTTCTAAAAACTCTTACTTACCAAAGAAGAATCAAGAAACCCAGGTGATTTTAATAATAGACCCCATAAAACAATAATAATGCATTGCAGAATCATAATTCAAACACAATTTGACTCTAACGTCACTTGTCGTAATGTTCGTGACTTCAAATTCTAGGATACTGCAGTAGATAAAAATGCTTGAAGAGTTAAGAGCTTAAACTAAAATTAGAGCCATTACAGAGGACCTTTTGCAACCGGTAATATGCATCCAGAAACTTTCTGTAAAGAAGAACGCGTTAGTCATTTATTAATTATCGCCAATGTTCAAGTGATGAAAATGACATTTGGAGCGATATGTAAAACTTTCTAAAATCCTTACTATCACAGCTGATGAATAGTTTAAGAATAGTCTCTATACTACAATAGTCTTTTCAGAATCATTATTCAAACACGATTTGATTCTAACGTCACTTGTCATAATGTTCGTGACTTCAATTTCTAGTATAATGCAGTCGTTAAAAATGCTTGAAGAGTCAAGAGTGTAAACCAAAATTAGAGACATTACAGAGGAACTTTTTGCATGCAATAATATTGAATGACTTATATCATTCTGACGTAGATTAAAAAAACTTCAACGTAAGATGCTTGAAGTGGAATAGAACAATATTTAAGTGGGATAGAATAATTTTAGGTACTCTTGGGACTATGATAGTCAAATGGCTAGGGATGTGAGGTTCTGACTTGTAGTGGGATTCCAATTCTTCCCAAATAGATCTTCAAGACAATATGAACTGATTCAACCTATTGAACAGGATCTTAATATCCTTACATTGAGCTGTGTTGAGGTTAGAAAAGATACGCGTTCAAATGAAATCTGAGTCATCTGTACAAGTATAATCCTCAAAACAACGAAGTCATTGTCCACTATTTTCCTATCCTGCTCCAGTGTGATTCCAATAGTGCGATACTATTATTTTAAGACTCCGTAATCAAAGCTATTTTCCTTGTCACAAACATATGTTCTCTTATATCATACAGACCTATAAACTCATTGTCACTTAAAGTGTTTTTTAAAATTAATTACTTTGATATTAAAATGCTTTATATTATCTAATTTATAATCCTTTTCAAGTATCCTAGTCATGGAGATGCAATATATTTTTTTTTGTCACAGTTAAAAAGTACTGAAGTTTGAGGATTGTTAGGGCAATGAGATGAAATATATATGTAAATCCTGTTCTTGATGTTTCATGTATTTAATTAATAATAAGCATAATGATTTCAAGATCTTTTAAAATCAAGCAATAAATTTATTACAAAGTTAATTAAAGTGAAAATATAAAAAATAGAAACAAAAAAAATAAATAAAATAGATAACATTCATATAACAGTTAATAATAATCCTAAACAAAGAAAGAGAGAGTGAAAGAATGAAAGGAATGATACATGCATAAACGATCATAAATAAAAAAAAAGGAAAAAAATGAATATCTGTTGAAAAAATTTAAAGACTTTTGTTACTTTTCGAAAATCATAAAAAAAAGAATATAAGTGTGTCTAATTATAACGAAAAATATTTCTTCAACAATTTAAGAAACTATGGTGGCTTGTTTTTTATACAGATACACATGCTCTTCATTTAAATGTAACCACTTAAGTGAAAAAAAGCAACCACATTATTCTTTCAATTCTCCCGTGGGTCTTTTAATCACTTCCAAACGCAGTTTTGCATGTGATTGGACTAAATTCAATTAATGTACATCTAGCCTAGAATTCAAATTGAGTAAAGGGAAAAAAACAGTTTTATGCAAAAAAAAAAAAAAAAAAAAAATCGTTTCATTAAAATGTTTTTATTAAACATAAAATACTTCTGTGTCTTAAATTAATTTTCAGATAAGTAATCCTATCTTGATTATAAAACACAAAAAATTATGATATTAAATTTGTCGTAGATATGTGTTATTGTCTCTTTTAAGTTTTTATTATTATTAAAATGCTTCACTCTATTGAATTCAATTAATCTAATAATAATAATCGCTTCTTGATTTGATAACGAAAGTTTTAATTTGGATTTTAATAGAAGGAATTAAGCTAGTATTGAAATTAATTCTTTCTTAGTTTAATCGCCATAATATTGTATTGGGGCAACAGTTGTTCGGTGAACACACATTATAAGCGAGTTCGTTAGTGGTGCCTCTTGCACCCGGACAAAAATCTTCGTTAAATATTACTGGACTAGCATGAAAGGTCAAGCGAAGAATTTCATTTTTTCAATCAAAATTTTTCATTTCTGTTTCCCGAGAACTGAGGTCAAGACTTGGTCTTAGAAAAGATAGACCTAGTTGAAACCATAAGCACCCTTCGCACCACATGACGTTCCGCTTGTATCATTCCTTCTCTCGATTCGAGTGACTAATGACTCGTAGATGGAACAATAATAAATCTAGCTCTCCAACCAACAAGAAGGATTATGTCCAATGGGAAGAGGGTGTGACCAATTTCATTCCACACAAAAATTTCGAATAGAAGGGACGTCAGAGATCTCCTATATGTTTAATTAAACCGACATGTCGTTTTTTTCATTACATACGTCTTCAGTATATCCCTTTTTGTCAACAAATATATTTTAATTAATTTCTTCTTCTGTAGCTTGTTTTTAATTTGAATTTATGGAAGTTTTGTTTTGTTCATAATATTTTTCTATTTGGATTGTTTGATGCTTGTGAAACATTGTTTAACTAGAAAATCAGTCAAATGTCAAATTCAGAATTTAAACATGTTTTTTTTTTTTTTTTTACATAATTTTTCTATTCGTTGTTTTTCATGCTGTCGTTTGTACTTTTTCATGTGTTGAATTTTAATTTCTTGTCATTATAAACTAACTTAGCAATCTTTCAGGTATATTAATCTCTTCCTTAAATATTTTGTTGCGTATTTCTTACCTTACTTTTGTTTCATGTTTTTGGCAAATAAAATTTCTTTCTCAGTTTTCTTTATGCTGTTTCTATAATCTAAAAATATTACTTGAATGCTCTCTTGTAATTTTTTTAAACTTTTTCTTGTATTTTAATACTTGCTTCTATACTGATGTTTTGTTAATTAATTTTAATATATATATATTTAAATATATTCCCGACCTTTCTTTACATGGTAGATACGTTCCTCAGAAAACCGCGCAAAACAAATTCGTGTAAAAAAATACATGCGACGTATGGTAAATTTGAGCATATGTTCTCCAACCTTAAAAATCATGTAAGATTAAAAAGCTCTAAATATTTTTCAAAAAACAGTGCAAAAAATGGTAATGAAATCCATATTACATATTTATAAAACAAAAACAATTCATTTTTTTACAAAAAAAAATTAAAATTAGGGAACAGTGAAAATTCATTCTATATGTACATACAACATAGAAGAATCCAAATTGGAATGAGGAATAAATCTATTAACTAACAACTATTCATGGCTACTTGATAACAGGGGTGCAAGTTTATTACGAACTGGATCAAAAGTGCTATCATCTGCAAATGTGTCAGATATGTCTAGCGCAACTGTCGGCTGTGATTCAAATGAAGAATTTCGTTCGTTATTAACGGTCTCTGTTGGTTTTTTCTTTTGTAACAAAGTCTGTTAACAGCGGTTCCCCCCCCCCTATAAAAAATTGCTTATATAATCCTTGATATCCTGCTACACAAAACTCAAGATTACGTTGAAATGTTAATGCACGCTTTATGATAGGATCACGAGTAAGAAAATGTTCCGTACTTGTAGTAAATTTCATGTCCTCGCGAATTTAATCAGCAATTAATAGCTGAACTTCATCTTCGACTTCGTCATTATCGACTTCTTTATTATCATAAACTGTCATAAATTCGATCAAATCGTCGTCATTCAAGGGGCTTTCTAGCATCAATTATTTGATGTCAGCCGTTCGCACATTGTTAAAACTTTCGCAACCAACTGCATTTGATAGAGTTATAATTTCAGAACATACAGCTGACTTAGTACTACGAACCTACCACTTTTGATGCATGCTGGCGATTTCTTTTTCCAACTAGCATTTGAGGTCAATTGGCGCAACTGTTTCATGGCAAAGAAGCATGTGTAATACAATCCATAATCGTAAACTTTCTCCGCGCTTCCTCAACAGTCAAATTTCTTACTTCTACTGAGTCTAAAATATATTTAAACGTGAAATGCATCACTAACACATGTGTGGCCATAAGCCATACATCTTCTGATTACACTGTCAAAATTGGAAATAAAAATTGGGGGGGGGGGAACAAAAAATTCGCGTAAAAAAATATTTTGGTGAACCGTGTTTTTCAAAATCATGTAAAAAAGACCGTATAAAAAAGTTGGGTATTATATATATATATATATATATATATAGTGCTCGGGAATTATACTTGTTTGTGTGTGTGATCTACAGAGACAGACTTACCGCTCCCTGGTCGAGTTTGCTCTATTGTGGATTACTCGCCTTATATTCCGATAAGAATTATCTTTAATATTTTATAGGTGTTACTATCCATGGGGAAGTACAGTAAACCAGCAGAGATCATTCCCTTTGTTAGAGACATAATATTTTGAAAAGTAATTGATTATATTCATGAACTGTTAATTACTTTACTTATAATTGGAATGAAGTTGAACTTCAAATTTATATATATTTATATATATATATATATATATATATATATATATATATATATATATATATATATACAGAGAGAGAGAGAGAGAGAAATATGTGTGTTATTTATTATTTATATTATATCAGTACAAAACACGATATGTTTTATTGTTCATAAAAATACTCGTATATGCAAAATAGAAAATTTAATTCCTGTCATACCAGCTGGTATTAAGAAAAAAAAAATTCTTATACCTTAAGGATAAATTTTGAATAAAAAATGTTTTCAATTTTAAATGGAAACTAAACCGAAGCATATTATGTTCAAAGTTTTAAACGAAATAGTTTCGGTATTTAAATTTCATTTCATATTACATCATGTTTCGAAAAAGATATATGATTCGTGAAATTCGCATGATTCCGACATTTAAATTTTTATTCTTGTGGCCTTTGACTCAGAAATGAAAATTTGATCTGATATTTTCAAGCTTTGGGAAATATATTTTATCTTCAAAATGGAAGGAATAATTTTTTCTAAGGTTTTTATTCAAATTATTCAGTCTTTTCCGTCACAGACACACACACATACAGATATATATATATATATGTATGTATGTATATATATATATATATATATATATATATATATATATATATATATATATATATATATATATATATATAATTATTCAGGTCTTTAAGTTATAAAAATCGTAATAAATTGCAAATTAGAGCCACAAAAAACCAAATTTAAAAAAAAATTTACTGGAAGTAAAAAGCTGTTAATACTACTGAACTAACTGAAAAAAAAATCAAACTATCAAACTAACTAAAACGATCAAGTCAGAAATAATCCTAATTTGAAACATACAAAGTATTATAACAGAAAAGCCATAAATTTACTGAAACACAAATAATGCATAATAATTTGAATTCAAGACAAATGTAAGCCATTAATTCAAAAATTACAGCAAAGTTAAATACATGGCCTCGTTTAAAAAAAGCAAATCGTTAGAGCAAAAAAATTAAGAAAAAACAATAATAGCGAAAATGTAATTTAAGAACTGTCCCAGTCTTCAGACTAACAAAAGTTCATTTGAACTCGCTCAATAGGGATCCAACTGTCACAAACTCAATAATTACATTATAACCAATGGTATAGACCAACAATAATCAAATTTACATATAAGAATAAAAATTTAACAATAGAAAAAGAAAACAAATATATTTCAACCAAAGTAAATAAATATAAATTTAAAAATAATTTATACCTAGAAATACAAACACTTAAAATGTTTTTTAACTAAAAAGTCATTACGTTTACCTTCACATGAAATTTGTTGTTTACTAAAATTACACACACACACACATATATATCTAAACAAATTTAAATAATTAAAAATATATATCAAGCAATAAATTGAAAATTAATAATCTTTTTTAGTAAATAATGCGATAAAAATTAATAAATATAACGAGTTTAAAATTCGCGAAAGAACCTATTCTAAAAATATGTTTCTCCAACTGGTGACAAAGTAACAATTAAAATGAAGTGTATACATATATATATATATATATATATATATAATTTTAAAATTATTTTAATCATTTCAAATGTTTATTAATAAAATTACCAGGGTAATTTACTTTAATGCACCTATTGATATACTTCTTATGATTAATATTTTTTATTTTTTATTACTTACTAAATTATTTTTTAAAAATATATGTATTAGAATAATATTTCTAAAATTTGAAATAAGTAAACAGTTGCTCCAGAAATGTGCCTCATTAATAGGAAATTTAAAACTGTTTCTCTTGTCATGAATATTGATAACAATCTTATCTATAATTTTTAATTGTATGTGTGAATATTCTGTTTCATATTTACTATTATTAGCTTGAATTTGATTAAAATAAATGGGATCAAAGATGAATTACATTTATCTTCAGAATGCATATTTAATTTGGAAATAAGTACTTCATCAACATATCCATATAAAATAAAATAAATTTTATATTAAATAAATAAATTAAAATAAGTAAATAAATTTTCACCGTACTATTACTCTGTCGGTCTATCTTGGGGAATAAACCTAGTCAGACAAAAATTTCTCTTCATAATCGTTATAACGTTCTCTAAGTACATAATCGAAATAATTATGAATTAAAATTAATATAAGCAATGAGTTCTTTAATATAATAATCCTTATAAATAATTAAAAGAATCTTAACTACAGCATATATGTGTACTGAATTAATGAAGTCTTCGAAATCATAACTATGAATAACAAGTAAATATTTGACATTTATTTTCTAAATAATATCTAAACTATTTTTGATGATGGCAATTGTATTATATCTACTAGTAGTTTTTTTTTTTTTTTAATTTCAGTTAAATATAATGAGAGGCTTTATATAAACTTAGTCTATGTATTTATTTTTTTAAGTAAATTGAAACTGATCAACGCTAATACTTTAATTAAAATAAAAATATGTTGTGATATTTAAATAAAAATATTTGAAATTTTTCCAGCTGTTCTTAAATTTATTTCAATTACGTTGAAAAACAGAGGAATTCATTTTCTATTATATTCAAGTACTAGACAAACAATTTAATTTGTTATGTATTTATGTCTCTTTATAATGTGTATAAGTACAAATTTTAAATTACTTATATCCTTATTTTTTAATAAACAAAGATATAAAAATAAGGAAAAGGTAATTAATTTTTTTTTGTTTAAATTATGTATATTTTTGAGACGTTTAAAAAATTTTCTATTTAAAACTAATGCTTTTCAATTATTTTTTCGATATTGTATTATTCACTTGTTTTTAATTCTTTATTTAAGCATGTATCATTTAGTGTTTGAAAATAATTTGTTACATATTAGTTTTCATCGTTTGATTATGAAGCAATTTTGTTCGTTAATTCAAATATTTTGTAGATTATATTGAATTTAATCGCATGTTTAGTTTAATGTTAGAATAAATGAATAAAATTAAAAATACATCTTAAAATATAATAAAATAATAAATTGTTTGGATATTATCTTAAGTATCATATATTCCTTAAGTATGAAGTTTTTTTTTTATAATTAAGGAATACACGGTATTTTAAAACAGTGGCAAAATAAATTATTGCCTTATAATATTTAAAATTTTTCTCTTTATATTAAATATCTTCATAAATACTATATTTCACACATGAAATATTTAATGCTATTTACGCTTTCATTTAGATTGATTTCAGTCACATATTCTAAAAAGAAAAGTCATAATCTAAATTTTCACATTCAGTCACATAATCTAAATTTTTTGAACAATTTGTGATTCTTTCTCAGAATAAATTAAATTTGAAGCAATAATCTTTAATTAAGTTTTGAGTTTTTCTTAGCGACTCAAGACAATCGACGAATTGCACCTTTTTCGTGCTTCTTACTCACGGTGAAATCGATGACCTCTTTCGGAATATGATTAAACATTTCGTGCCTGTGGTCATTTTTCTGAAAAATTAATTATTTTCCATTATGATGCCTGTAATGCAAACAGTTTTTCTGCTGAATGGGAATATTTACAACATGAATAACTGTAAGCAAATCAAATGTTGTTTCTCAAGAGCTTGTTAAAATTATTGTATTTTGTTTTGGATCTGTTGCTTATGTATTCTTATTCAACTGGCATGTAAACACTTTAACCATAATCATGTGTAATTAGATTATCATTGGCTGTGTAGTGTTTATCAAGGAACCCAATTTTTTTGATACGATACAGCTTAGGCGTTGTAATGTCATTATCTAACTTCCATATTTATGAAAGGCTTAGGAAATCAATCATTTAACATACAAAACAGCCCTAATATACCACATTATGTTTTTTGTTGCTGCAAGGGCTGAAAATAGAAATTTGACTCGAACAATCCAGACTGTTCGTCAAGACAAATGGCACTGCTAACGCTTCAATAGGTGGCGCTGACAGTGTTTCACCTGGGTATATATATGTAACGAAAGTGAGATGGAGAAAGAAGAAAAACGAAGTGTGGACAAAATAACGTTTATATTTATGGGCTAGGTTCAAAAAATTCCTCATACCAAAAGGTGGTGTGAAATAAAGCTTCATTTCATTTGAAGGAACTTTTCTTTATTGTGTGGTTGAAATATAATTTTGTATGTGAACTTTAATTCTGTAAAAGAACACGGAACAAAAAGAACGAAGTTCATGACTTTAAAGACTTAGCTACTGCATCCCTTCATTCTTAAGGAAAGTATTCATTTTGTCCCCAAAAAAATTTGGGGTTCATATATGCTGGTTGAAACTTTGTTAAAATTATATATATATACATATTCTGTTAAAAACGTGATGTACGAAAAAAAATCATATTTGTGTAAAATAAATCCTTTGCAATATTGACCATTAAAATTTCAATTGACATAAATCAGCATTTGAGGCTCTGAGAATAATTTGTTGTTGTTACCCATTATATTTTAATCTATTGTATATTAGATGCAAATGACTTATAAATATAATTGGTACCAGGACCATCCAGAATCAGATTCAGAAATATAGAGAAAAAGCTTGAATCCTTTGTTTTGTATTGGATCCATGTGCGGATATTCAATCTTTTTTTTAGGGGGGGGGGGGGGGATTTCTTGATAACTTAGGTAATAAAAATATCCAAGCCTTATTTATTTTATATTATCAGAGATTATTATTCATCTTGATATCGAATTATCCTGTCATGAAATTTCGGCTAACGTTTGGGGCAAATTCAAAATATTATGCTTCAAATATAGAATGGATGAGTCTGGAAGAGTTAAAAAGGATAAATTAAATTTTGGAAATTCATTTTAGTACTAATCTAAATAAGACCAAAATCTTGGCTCGTACCTCAGAGTTTTCAGAATTCCAATAATTATATTTCAATATTAACTTTGAAACTGTATAATGGTACGCAATATTAGTGACGTAATGCAGATATTCTTGTATGCTCTCAATCTTGATCCTTGACTCTGTCGTGTATGTTTTCATAGCTGCAATTAATCTCTAGAATTATTTTTGGAATATCTAGGGGAGAAATACGCTTTGTGGTAATAGAATATAATTTATGCTTTTAAGGAGACATCTTCACTTATGATTCACACTGATGCAAATTACGAAAAGTCATCATGTATCATAATTTAAATATAAATGATGGCATACATTTTGGTAGCAGCTACCAAGTATTTAGTTTTCTTTTATTTTACAAATTTTCTGCAAGTTAGTCATTGCTTAACTAAAATGGGGTTCTCTTTCAAACAGCACAAACGTTTGTGACTACACAATATCGTGAACTAACGTAAAATCTTTATAATGCGTCTCTTTTTTTAAAACTGGAAATCCTCTCAATTCTAACTCCTTAATTGTCGTGCCCTTTCTTCATACGAGCAGCCAATTCGAACAAATTTTGTCACATCCGTATCTCATACGGCTACGCTTTTGCTATACGAGTAAAATGCCATATGAATCCCATTATTTATCGCAACCGTATCATTTGTATATACGCAGTTGTACTTTGTAGATGGTTATGTAATACTTGTTATCTGATTATACAATAATATAAAAATTAAGAAAACTTTTTCCAATAGAACATGCTTCGAAAGGATGCAATTCAGCGATTTTCGTTTCTTTCACGCTTAATTTCTTTAGAATGAGTAGTTTAAGTGTATTTTTTTCGTTTTTGAAGCTTTTACCATTTTACCACATACAGAATAAAAGTAAATCCTACCAGAAAATGTAAAGCGAGTAATAATTAAAGAATACAAATGAAAAAGGAGATGAATGCAAATAAAAAATAACTAAGAAAGTAATGAGATATTTTTGTAAGTATCTCATTGCTGGACTATGTACATGAATTTTGAAGCTTTGTCATACACAGAAAAATTATTAAATTTCTTAAAAAGCTGATATTGAATAAATGCACAATTATTGAATTAAACGATTATTGATATTGAATAAATGTACAATTATTGAATTAAACGATTATTGATATTGAATAAATGCACAATTATTGAATTAAACGATTATTGATATTGAATAAATGCACCATTGTTTGTAGATAATTGTGTACATTATTTAAAACGTATAATTTTTTTTTCCTTCTGAAAATTGCACATATTTCTTAAACGTCTGTACTGAAACTTTTCTGACAAGTTTGGACGTGTGAAGAAAGCCAAACATAAGCTAAAATAAGGTAAGTTAAAATACAAATTTATATCTTCAAGAAACCCCTAAATTTAACAAAAAAATGTATTGTTTTTATATATTAATTGATTCTGAATTTTATAAACATAAAAAGACACAATTAAGAAATTCGATGTTTTATGAACAAATTTAGTCAAAATTGTGCAAAGAGTAAGGGTTAAGAATGAAGCTGTTATCAAAATTGACCTTAACAACACAAGAGAAAGCTAGTTAATCGGGATTTTGAAAGACTTTGCTAGGTTTCCTAGAATACTTTCACATTGGTTTTAAAACAATGTTACTGTAAATTTGTGAAATTGCATCCCAATCTTTGCTCAAGAGTGAAATTATTCGAGATAAAAAAGTTTCGATATTCAAAATTTGAAAAATTCAGAATTTATTTTTGAAACTCACTTTTCTTAAATAAAAGATACATTACTTAATAAAGCTTAAATGACTAAAGATAAATATGTTTTAGGTGAAAAAATCCAATAATCTAAGAATTCAGCAAAATATGTGTTATTATGAATTGACCATGTGGTAAAAAAGAAGGCGGAGGGCATATTCTACAGAAAAAAAAAATGAAATTAGAAGCAAACTTAAAATAGTAGTAAGCCTTAGTTTCGCGAAAACTGTATGGGGTATATAGTTGGGAATTTATAAAATGTATATAAATTCCTGAATAAGATTTTCATTCAAATCTAGCTTCTTTACACCATATGATGGTAGTATATTTGCATAATGGAACTGAAATTACTTTGCTGCACTTTATTGTCATGTTAACCTAATGCTCGAGGCTATAGAAAATAGATAACATTTCTGTTTACGCCTAGTTTACAAATTTAATACTTTAACTAGCGTTTTAAAGATATTCTGTTAGATTATATAACTAATAGTTACTGCTGAAGCAGACACTGGGGGGGGGTCTTTGGTTATCAGGAAGTAGTAATCAGTTGTGTTGTTATTACAATTATTCATCACACTTAAAATTAATTTCTCTCGCCCACTATACATGGAATCATCTTTCTTAAAACTATTCTTAGGATAAGGTAATATAAGACTCCTTATAATAATATGGATGCAAAGTTTATATACATTAAACACAACTTTTTGCTCCAGTTTAGACATTGCTTTTAAATCAAAATCCGAATATTAATTGAACTTCTCTAAATCTTTGTCATTTTTTTAATGACATTGCTTTTAAATCAAAATCCGAATATTGATTGAACTTCACTAAATCTTTGTCCTTTTTTAATTTAATTCAGAAAAAATATTTTAGAAAATAATCTGTATTATCAAATTTCAAGTCCTTTTTTAGTTTATTTGATTTGAGAAACTGAGTTTTAGTCTGGGAAGTTCAAATGTCTATAAAATATCCACTTGTCCTGAAAATATTTCAGATTAAAGTAGCATTGGAATTGGGGAACAAAATTCCGATGTGTTGCACTGAAACATGGGAAAAAATTCAGCAATGTAGTATTTCAGTTCTGTGTATATTAAATTCTTGAGACGTTTTAGCTTTTTAAAAAAGTTTAAGAAACAGACAAATTTTATTGTTTAAACACTGTGCAGTAGAAATGCGTGGAGTGTGTTCAAGATAGATATGATTTCAACAATATGTTGAGGAAGAAAATGTAGTTTAAATATCTTGCGTTGTAATTATACTAAAATACGTTGCTTAGAAAATTACTGAACAGAAAGAAATCAGAAAATTTAAATGTGTTGCAAATTCGAATGTATCAAATGTTTTCCCTCGGAAAACCTTAGAATACAATAATAATTTGAGAGGAATTTTTCATAAGATCTTAATAAAGAAATTGCTTCAGCGAACAGTACTTTATGCTCCAAAAGGATTTTTATATTATATTTACTTTAGTTTGCACAAAAACATTATATTTACACGGTGTTTCTTTTAATTTATTATACATAGGGCATGATAACTTTTTAACTTCATTTTTCCTTTGAAATTTGAATTTAAACTAGCGCAAACAACATGTATTTTATGTAAATAAATAACATATTTCAAATTACAGTTAAAGATATTTGACATTTGCCTTTTCTCTGAGGAATAAGCGTATTCTATTAACGATCCATAGCTCCTGGTTCGCAACAGAAAATAACATTCAAATCATCATATAAGTTTTGTCACGTGATACCCACAAACAAATAGCGTTCTATGTAGATCGATAAAATTATATTTGAGCTGAGCTCCCACGTAAACAAAATCGTACAATTGAAATTAATATTATGATGGTAAAATAGATATTTATTCATAGTTGTGACATTTATCTATTTTTTCTCTGCGTATGAAAAACTTAGCCGAGAAAATCGTTACGAATGCTTTCTTAACGTTATAGGAAAATAATAAATGCAATATTATTCTGGGTAATATAATAAATCACAATCGCGACACTGAAACAAAAAAATACCCATAAATTCAAACTTAATCAAAGAAACAGTCTTTGTGTTCTTTGGCGTTACTAAATTTATTCCTCCTTTTATTCTACAACTTAAGTTCTTTCTTCTGTTCCATTTATTTAATTTATTTTAGTGCTTTCCTCTTCGAAGAATTCAACATTTTTCACACCGTTATTGCTCTTTTGAACTTTTACACTTACAAATGTTTCACAAGATAAATCAAAGTTTAAAATTTTTTCAAGGCAACTGAAGTTTGACGTTTATTATGAATTTCGAATATTTTGAATATTCTTATAATTGAATAAGACAAATACCGAAGAGGAAATTCAAAATTGAATTTCAAGGAACTTTTCACTTGAAATACAGGGTTATTCAAAATGATTAATCCAATTCCAAAAGTTCATGTTTTCAAAAATAAGCGACACAGAATGACATGCAATCCATGAATATAAAGAAAAATGTGGAAGCTTTATATTGTGAACAATAGATGGTTCTCGTAAGTTCTTCATGGAACTATTTCGCGAAAGCTTTTTTAGAAGCTTTCACGGAGCAATCTTGCAGTTGAATCGGTAACAGAGGACTTGATAACTAGATGTTGCACATCTGGCTATCTAAGTCACCTAATATGGTCCAATGTGATTTATTCCTTTGGAGTCTGTAAAAAATAAAGTGTATGGGTCAATATTACCTACAAATTTATTTGAACACAAACAACGAATTTCTGCTGCTGTGCAATTAATTGCCCCTAGCACATTGCAACGTATTTGACAAGAATTTATGTATTGAATTGACATAAGGGTAACTAAAGGAATTGACAAGAATTTATGTATTGAATTGACATAAGGGTAACTAAAGGAAGTTTTATCGAACACTTATAAAAACAAAACTTCTATATTTTCCCTTTGAATTCATGTATTACTTATTATTCTGTGTCGTTTATTTATGAAAATGTAGCATTTTGAAATCGGATGAATAACTCTATAGTTAAAAAGTTTATTGTATTTTTTCAGCACAGGATTGTTTAGTGTATTAAATAATATATAGATTCTGCTACCTATTATTTACTCATTAGCATACGTCATATTCAGAATGTTGTAAATGTATAGCAAAAGCAAAGAAAAATATCAAAAAAAGTTGAAATTCTAATTTTTTTTGTTTGAAAAACTAGATTCTAATATTAAATTTGTTCTAGTTTCTAAAAAATGTATCTTTAGGGAGATACCTTCTTTTTAAATTTTGAAAAGTTATTATGTGCAACATTTTAATGTAAGTAAATATTTTTTTATTAATTTACAAAACAAAAAAAATCATTTAACCTTTACATACTTGTTACTTCAGTTTTAATTGCACTTTGATGCATGGTCCAGAATGTCCATTATTTAGATAAATATCATCCGGTAGGTGCAGTTGAAATCCTCGAAATATGATTGTTAACCTTCGTAACTTAAAGTGTATATAATTCTAATATCGTACCTACATCTTATAATTCTTATTACTCATAATACTTTATCAACTCAGAATAATTTTTGTTTGCAATGACATAAATCTGATATTTGCCTGGAAAGAATTTGAAAAAGCACCATGTGCATGGTTGAGTTTCATCGCACGGTATTTTTCGAGCAAATATTGATTAGTGTAATAAAACTATTGATAATTTGCTGGAGAAATAATCCAGGGAGTATTTCGAATAAGTAACTGTTCTTTATTTAATGCAATGGTATACTGCAAAGTTTTTTTTTTTTTTTTACCTCACAGGAATCTCAATTAATGCCCGGAATTACCCATTCTTTTAAGTAATTCAGGAATTTTATGCTCAAGCAAATTTCTTTATGCTTAAAATTATTACAGATCAACAAAACACTGTCTTCAAAGGGGCGGGGGGTAGTCGTTTTATGAGAGACTACAGTGAATTGCCACCATAATAGGCATGCTAATTGTATTATTTCCCTCAGGTATAATACTGAAATGGATTCCACCCAGGATGCTAGCCTTGTTTAATCTCCTTGTATATCTGTTTCAATTATCATTTAGAATCTATTCTTTCGTCACAAAAAGTATTTAAGTACAGTAGAAAGGCTATTTATTTAAAGCAAAAAAAAAAATTCAGATACCTTAGTACTTGTTAGTAGTTCTCAATTAAAAAGTGTAGCATTTTACTTTAAATCGGCAATCGTGTAGAGTTGTGGATATTTACCTCTGTATGTCGTGACATGCTTTTTGTTGTGACATTGTGGTTTTTGGTCGTCAGCTGCAACCACGATTGAAGAATATCGTAAGAAATTGCAACAGCTCAAGAATTCGATGGTTTGTTCTCAAGGTATCTGCCTTAGTATGCAAATTTCGCTAAATATCGCCGAACAGTTAATTCCTTAGTAGTATTTTCTCCTAACGTTTTAGCAACATTTTCATTGGTAAACGAGACAAAATTTCTCAGTTTAAAATTATAAAAGGAAGTGACTGTTGTTGCAGTTTTAAATGTTTATTGCGCACAAAATCTTTATGTTATGATTCACCTTTTATTTGGAGTTGTTTTTATGTACACATAAAGTGTTATATTTAATGGAAATAATGTGATATAATATGTATGAAATTTGTCATTTGTTTGTACCTTCTTTTACTATGGAAGAAATACCTTTACTACATTTATTTTTTGTTAGACGTTTCATTCGCATTATGGAGTATTTTTGTTGGGAATTTTTATATTTGATTTTCGAGTGTGGTAACAGTATAGTTTTTATGTATATTGGATTATTTGTTTCAACACAAATAAATCAAAATATATTACATTAAATGTTTCATGATCATCTTATACTAGAAAAAGATGGAGAATAGGCTGCTTTGTCATAAGATTTGCAATTTAGTTCTTGGGAAAGAACTAAGTATCAAGACAAATTTGATGATAATTTAATCAAATACTATCTTGTGGAATGTATGCCTTTTGCATAAAAGAAAATTTAATGTCATAAAAAAATTAGAGTTTTATAGAATACACCTTAAAATTCTTTATTTTTGCAAAAGTTTAATAGCCAATTCCACGGAGTTGTGTCTCAAAAACCAAGAAGACTTCATGAGAGGGATTTAACACTTCCAAATTTAAAGCATAAAGCATAGAATCATGAAACTTTTTTTTATTATTTAAGCAACCTCAAGGGTTCATAAACTAATTTAGGGAGCTCCCGAAATTGAATAAGAATTAATTAACCCATTAGATTTATTTTCATTGAAAAAAAAATTAGATCTTGAATTTTCTTTTAAATGATTGTTAGAATTTATAGGTATACAGTATTCATTAAGCTATCATTGTCAATAGAACAATATACCAAAAATACTTTTATTTAAGATTTAATACAGCATTTTTTTACAATCATTTGTTTAAAAAATTAAATTTTATTTGAAACTTCATATTTCTTATTTTATTTGGAATTTCCTTTTTTCTAGTGGAAAGACCTATCTGTATTTTAAATTAAAGAAAGCAATAAATTTTCAGCATACTTATCAATATTTGCTGAAAAATATAATTTTCTTGGTTAGTTCTAACCTCTTTCCATCATAATATTAATTTGTGGATTCATTTTTGTGAAAAGGACACACTTTTGGAGGCGAAAGAAAATCGAATAAGGCTTTATAGACACCTATTTCATTTTGGAGCATTTTTGCCTTTGAAAATTTTTGAAATAAAACGAAATATCGAGTAATTGGATAGATTCGGTCTGTGGAGTATGGTAGACGAGACAAATTTCCAAACCTAGTTCTGCAATTTTCTGGCGCTTTGCCAAAGCATATGGTCTTGGACTGTCTTGATGCAGTTTGATTTGCTTCCTATTGACCAGCTCCAGTCACTTCTTCTTGAATGCTTTATTAAAATCATACATTTGTCATCAATGCATTGCCAAATTGAACTTTTCGTTAGGTTTTAGAAGCTCTTAGTACATTGGTCCTATAATTCTCACCGCCTACGCCTCCTATTACCGCATACGCCAAACTCAGTTATTTGATGGTTAGGCATGGAAGAGGTCATATGTAACTTTAGAAATTATATTGTTCAGCAAACATTAATAAATGCTTTTTTTCTTCAAAAGCGGGCATAAACTTTTCTTAAAATTAAAATGCATCGGATAATATTACTCGGAAAATCAATTTATATTTTTAATAAGCTAAGTAGGATATATTTTAAGTGTCATATTTTTATTATGATGATAATTTTGTGGAACTTTTTTCTGTGTAACTAATCTACTCCGTAACAATATTCCAAGCACGTATGCATGTATATTATACAGATATATAAGGGAATGAGTTCTTGAAAGGAAAATTCACAGAATTGATTCATATCCCACAAAATTGTAGCCAATGAATTAGGTGGGATAAAAAAAAAGATTTTAGAGCCCCTGATTTTTAAAAAAACATAGTCATCAAGTATTGTTACAGAAATTCGTATGTTTATGGGTAATTAAGGTGTTATGTATGTCACCTTTTTATCAAATACGGGAACAAAATTACAGAACCAGATTATTTAGCAGTTTTGAATGTGGTCCTTATCAAACCTCAAGAAAATTTTCATTTTAAGTGATACTGTACATATTTTTGAAACTTTATAACTAAACAACCATCCATTGCGTTGTTTCTCTCTTCGTTGTCGTATATGTTCTTAGAGATAAGGAAGATATAGCAAGAATACAAAACCTCCGTAGATGAAAGTGGTGGTAAATTATAGATTAAATTAAATTATTGTATTTCATATTTATTATCTTCTTCAGATCTTAACATTTGATCTCTAATTTCGTTACAACACTGTAATAAGTAAACGATTTTCAAACGATATATTTATTTTCTTATTAACGAAAACTAAAAAAAATTATCAAAAGGATGAACAAAGGGACGAAATATATCGAAGAATAATTTAGCTCCAAATGCGCTATTCTTTCGTTTACTTGTTATACACCAAATAAATTCATTACGAAATATATTTAAGAACTATCCAATTCTAAGAGTTAATTTTTTGTTGTACCAAAACATACGCCTCGTTAGTTACTCTTATGCTATCGTGCTTTATTAAAGCAGTTGTGTTCTTTTCGCCGATTAATATAGTTCATACGTTGTACTGTACGATTTAATTGCCTTCCAAGATATTGTAAAAATGGAATATCTCTCCGCCTCATAAAAAAAGCAAAATGTTATATACAAGGAGAGTATTTTCTCTCTATCCGCGTAAAGGGCAAATACTTTCTTTACAATATACTTTAATTAGCATTATTTATTAACATTAGAATTAGCATTATTTAGATTTCCTGAAATGAGTAAGAATTTATACATTGGATCAAATAGTTTCAACAACACTGAAGATAATATAAATTAAACGTAATAAATAAAGATAAAGAGAATGATATTGAGAAATTTATTTGGCTAAATTGCAAAATAGTTTATTGACAGTGTTAACCCCTCATAAATATAAACTACAGAATATAAATACTATTGCGTAGAAATACTAAAAAGATTATATCTAAGAATACATATTTATTCTGATAAATTTTCAACAAGAAAAACTGCAAACTACATAACACTTCAACCAACACCTAAACGCAAATCAGAAGCCGAATATTTACCAAATACAATTTCTTCTTACCAGACACAACAAATACACAACAATGGCATCATCTACTACAATCAACTCCGATGGATCCCATTCGTATTTCTTACGAGAATTTTTTTGGACACTTTCTTTTTGGGTTTCTCTGCTGTTTTCAGAGACAATAGACTTGGAACCATTCATTTCAGGAGATCACGTCCCTTCATTTAATTTAATTTTTTTAATCATCATCACTACTTTTAAGAGGCGTTTCAATTTTATTACAGTATCTAGTGAATGTGCAGAATTATTTTCTACGTGAAAGAACTTGACACTTCTTTCTTTCCTTTCTTCGTTTTCTTCCTTTTAGTTTCATAAAACATTGCCGAAACCTCATTGAAAATTTTAGAATCCTGTTTCATTTTAAATGAAAATAACGTACCGTTATCTGAAGCAGACAGATAAAAATTCCCAAGAGCGCCATTGCTTGCATTTCCTTTTTTTTTCTTCTCTTACATCCATATAAAATTCTGGTAAAGGGACCTCCAACTCTGAGGTTAAATTTTTTGAAAGCAATCTTGGGAAGTCGTAAAGAATGTCCAGTGTTCTTAATATGAAAAATAATGCAAATCTATGACTTTTAGATTCAGTATCTTGTTTTGTTTATATTTCAATAATGACAATTGACTTTAGAGCAACTTATTATTGCATTTATAATAACTATATTTAAATTAAACTAATAGCCAAAGTTGTGGAAACCGTTTGAAAAATATATTCTTGAGTTTTTAATTGGCTAATTATTCCACTTTGTAAATAATATTATTAAATCATTTATCATTGGAAAGATACTCTTATCAAATATGTAAAACAATAAAGTTCGTTTATTATTGTTATTACAACAAAAGTTATTATCAATAACCAGTTAAACTAAGAACTTACTTTTTTACTTTTCCTTCGTTAATTTTAGCTAATAATTCAAGGTGTTTAGAAAGCCAATCAGTAATC
This sequence comes from Nephila pilipes, assembly GCA_019974015.1. Taxonomy (NCBI): domain Eukaryota; kingdom Metazoa; phylum Arthropoda; class Arachnida; order Araneae; family Nephilidae; genus Nephila; species Nephila pilipes. Next base: position 47,523 of record BMAW01094697.1, read on the forward strand.
ATTTTCTTTTTAGTAATGAGTTAAGACTTTCACAGTAGAATTTTGTTACTGTGTTAGATGATTGTTGTCAAGTTCACTGACTTTTTTGTGCTCTCTAAGTGAATTTATAAAGATATTTCTTTAATTTTGCGAGGTTATAAAACACAATAAATTACTAGAGAGAAAAGAGCTGACTGGTCACCACCAGAGAGCTATGCAAACTAATACTGTTAAATGAACAAGGTTATAGTAGAGAAAATATTAGAAAAACAATTGGTGAAAACATAACCAGAGGGGGCATTTCTAATTTTTTAAAATATACAGGGGTACTCATTCGCTTCAAAACCAAACTGGCATTGACAGAAAAAGGCTTACATTAGTAAATAATGATAGAAGAGTTCAAAGATTGTGAACTAAATTATAGAGAAAATCATCTCAGATAATACAAAATGAAATGGCAGACTTTAATGTGCAAAAATTGTTTACCGATGATTCTATGCTAAAATTTCACGAAAACAGCTATTTTTGTCTCAGAAATGGTTGAAAAAATTAAATTAGCCTAAAACACATGTTAAATGGATAATAGAATTGTTAGAGTTTGTTATCTGGACCGATGGAATCAGCCAGTTGGATAGTGATGGCTTAAAATACATGAGAAGATATAGATAAGATTTGTATCCCAAAAACTGCAAAACTCTACCGTTTACATCAACTTAATGTCATGATCAGGAGTTCAATGACCGTAAAAAGTATGGCGGGATTTGCGCAAATAACAGGAATAAGATCTACGTAAATTAGATTAAATGATCATATAATTAATCGTTTGTGTTACAATTAGCTACAAGTGATTTCTAGTAAGAGTAACAGGATTTGAACTTTTTATCTTAAAAATAATTTAAATTGGAGCGAGCGATTTGGTAAGCTAATACTTTATTGTTTGAACACAAACTAGGATTAATTGAGTTAAGAGGGACTCGAAAGAGAGCAATCGTGCGTATTCTATGTTGATAAATAATATTCATGCCGTAATAAAAATAATTGTTTTGCGAAATAACACTTTCAAGAAGAATTTAGATTTTTTCTTCTTATTTTCTTAAAGCATATTTTCCTAAATTTAAGTAGTAACTGTAGGGTCTTTTATGAGGGAAAATATTAGTAAACCAATGGATTAAAGAAGATTGAAGAAGAATATATTAATAATGAAATGTGACAACCTACCAAACTTATGCGTTATTTCATCCTTAAGGGATATGAAATAGTAGATGTCGGATCCTACGTGATTTTGGATACTTATTTCTTAGCAGTCTTATCCTTAAATTGGAGGTCTTTTCCTTCTTAAATATATATATTAAATATATATTTGCTTTCCTTTCTCAATTTAACGACAGTAAATTTGCCTTTTATTTGATAAAATTAACTTTTTCTGTTTCAAATATGCAGACAACATTTTCAGACCTTCCCCTAAATTAAAATTAATTTACTTCAGACGAAGAAAAAAATTTCGATGTATATGCGTCTTCTCTTAACTTTAAGAAGTTTCTCATTTGAAGAGTATAAGGATTGATTATTCGATATTTAAGTTAATAACCATTTTCTTATATAAGAGTTATATGATTATTAAAAAGTATTATTCGCTCGAGGCAACCTTTTTATTGTATTATTACAATTAAAGAATGAAAAGCTTACCTTAACGCGCTAAGCAACTTTAGGAAAGATGGAACATGTTACCATTTTTTTGGTAGTTAAAGTCGTGAGTCGTCAAAATTGAGTCTTTTTGTCATCAAAAAGTCTCTTGTGAAAGGAATTGTAATACATAAAATCCAACAAAGCCTTTGAACTCTGCGATATTGTGTGATGTGTACATTAAAATAAGAAATACCGACTTTAGATATATTCTTGATGCTTCATCAAAGCTCAGGATTCTGAGGTGTATAGACAATAGCTTAATAATTTACTTTAATTATTAAGCGATATAGATTGAAAACCAAACAACTATTGAGTTGAGGCACTAGGGCAGTTTAAATTCAGTACTAATGCAGTAATTCAGTTATAATTTCATTGTGAGTTTGGAAAAAAAATTGTATCTTTTGTAATAAATTATTTTCTACATATAGCCTCTAAGTACTTTATAAAATGACCAAAAAACTTATGAATGAGACTTTTATTTTCAAACATTTATTTCGAATAAAATTTTCCAAATAAATGGATTTATTTATTTGTCTGCTCCCAAGATATTATAAAACTAATCTTTTGTGTATTTTTCAATTCATATAAGAAAAGGCTAGAGAATTATACGAATGTAAAAATAACTAATAAATTATTTAATATATTGAAGGCCCATGCAAATATAATTATAAGAGTCTAAGGAGATTTAGATTTGTTTTG
>BMAW01094706.1:0-19519 GCA_019974015.1 Nephila pilipes
TTTTGAAAATTCTTAATTCACTATAACATATATCCAGAATTAAACCATAAATTCAATCTACATACTAAATTTTAATTCAACTGAAATATTTATTTCGAATAAGAATACTTTCATTCCATTGAGCAAATAATTCATAAGAGAAAAACATTTCATTTCGAAACATGATTTCATACGCTCATAACAACAGTAAATTTAGGAATATCACCTTAAAATTTGTTCAATAAATGAAAGTACGTGTACTAAAAATTTCTGATATTTGAATACGTACAACAAATTTCAAAAAAATAAAAGTGCGTAAAATACACATCTTTAATTGTTTTCGGATAATATCTGTACAAATATTGTAATACAAAAAAGATGAGAAAAAAATTATGTAAGCTTTTTTTTCACACAAAACATTCTCGCTAGCACTGAAAAACTAATGTCCGAATACAACATTTATGCGAATAACGTATCCAAAATACGAATAAGACCAACAAAATAACATACACATAAACACAATAAAAATGTCGAAATCTATCTGATACTACATTGTTTTTGCACTTAATCCTTGATTATTTCTCTAATAATAAATTACAACCATATATTTGCCTGATTTCTTAAAGATCTACACTGATTTTTTTTTTGTAACTAGTATATAATAAGTAAACTCAAAGCAGTTTCTAAATATAATTTGCGAGCAGTTGTATGAAAGTATATTTTCTCATTTTTAATTATAAAATCAATCATCAAAATTACAATATATGTCCTCTTTTTTTAATGCAAAACTAACACAAAATTATTAAATATTAAAATGAATTAATATTAACATATAAGAAACGTAAGATTTTTCTCACAACACATAATGAACAATTTTTGGCATAATGCATGTGTGAGCATTTTTTTTACTCATTAAATATAATGAAATATTTTTTTAGTCTATTAATATATTTTGATTACTATATGCTGGAATGATTAAACAATTAATGTTTCAAATCGTAGATAAATATATCTAGAAGTATTAAATATTCATATGCTAGATTCATATGGATAATAATACTTAAGTTTTTGACGAAACCTGAAATAATTTTTCTTGGTTTGATATTTTCTGAATTTTAATTGAAAAAAAAAATGAAATATTAAAATAATAAGCGCAAAGCTCATTTGAAAGATGTAAAAAAAATAAAATAATCCTTTTTTGAAAACAAAAATGAATTATAGTTGTACTAAAAAACAGGAAAGGATTCGAGGACTATTTCGCTATCTTAGCAGAAATATTTCAGTTACAAAAGAACACAAATGATAAAAGAAAAAGCGTGGCATTTTTTTTTTTAATTTACTGTGTAATGGTAATGTTTTCACATACACAGTCATTTTGTCAAAATTAACTCAAAATATCCATTTTGTGCATTAACAAAATTTCCAATGCAAGAGAAAAAGCTTTCGAATATGCTAGCTTATGAAAAATATGCTAGCTTCTATGCGGAAATTCTAGCCTAGGTATCAAAAGTAAAATACATGACAGAACAAATAATAATAAACATACCATGTATCTTAACAAAATGTGACGAAAGCATATTTAACAGAGTTCTGTATAAGTACGGATGCTACAAGTATATTTACTTTAAGAATAGTTTTATACAAAAGTTCGTGACTATCACCTCGCGTGGAAGCAAATCGCTACTGACTGTTTTTCGATGAAATCGACCTCAGTCGGTTTCCCAGCGGCGAATCCCTGTAGTTCTTTCTTTCTTTTTTTTTTTGACTCAAGATTTTCGAACTACTTCTTCCTTCCTCGAATGTTTTCATAATGATTTTCCATTACTAGTTAATAAAGGGCCTTTTGTAACAGATCATGTGAAATAATAATTTAAAATAAACAGCGCATTACCAAGAACAAATTATACTTAAATGTTTTGTTTCATTTAATTACTTTTAAATGTGATTATCTTTAATATTGTTACCTATACAAATAAAAACAGAATTCGTTGATATAAATTTATCTCTACATATAATACTGATTCATTCCATTGATTGCAAATTCGTCAGTATCGGAACGTTGTTCTCAATTCTTATATTCCTGATTAATTTCTTTTTTTATTTAATTAAGAGATCAGGAGTACGATCACAAAAATATAGCAGGTTCTATGAAACTGCCGAGATAAAACACGATAATTTATAACTAGATTAAAAGTTTCATATAGGCAGTGAAAATATGTGAATAGTTTTTTCAAAGGTTTTCAAAAGATTTTTTTTCTTAATTTTCTTTTTTCCCTTCCTTCTTTCAATTCTTTTTTTTTTTTTTTTTAACTTTTCATCTACATTTCCTTCCGGGTGATATTTTATTAACTTATTACGATTGAGAGTTTTTCATCCAATACGTGAATTGCTATTAATGAATGAACTTAAATAGGTTTTGTCCAATATGTTTTTTCTTCAACAAGAGGAATAAGCAAAAAAAAAAAAAAAAAATGCGACTTGTTTACCTTTGAAGAATTGTGGGTATTTTGTTTAAGAGACTCGCAGATTTATGATAAACCTTTAATTATTTTTTTAAATTCGCATTTAATTACTTTATTTTCGTTTTTCTTCCCAGATATCTTCATTTTTAAATGTATGAAGTATCTCATTTTGAATATAAAAGGTGCGAATGAATCTGAATGTGTTTGCACACTAATTTCCAACATCACTTTAGAAAGCATTACATTTTGATATATATATTGTAATGTTATATTAATTAATTTTAGATGTACATTTGTCAAAAATGCTTCAAGCGTTAAGTTGTGATTTTTCAATTTTGCGTAAATGCACAATGAACTCTTTGAACTGTGGTAATATGAATTTGAACTTATATTATAATCACACTGACTAAGGTGCACAGGTATAATAATTCTGCAATGTGAATAAAGCACTTTTATCAAGTTAACGCAATTCTACAGTGTTGAATTTGTTTTTATGATAATATTATAAAGTTAAACACAAATATTTATATTGATAAAATTTCTCATTTACTTATTTTGTACCGTATCATAGCGCTTTGCAAAAACCACGGATTTATGATTCTCTATTTCAAATTGAAAATTTTGCTAATTATTTTAAAATTGTTTCTTTTATATTTTATCATGTGTCTATAGTAAATCTAGGGTTGATTAATACATTAAATTCAAAAAGATTCCTTTTACTTCTTCTTAGGAGGGTGTAGTTGGCACCCGCGCATTCCAGCTGTATATTTCTGAAGATGGAGAGGGAAGGGGATTTGTGACTGCGCTACGAATTTAAATTTCTCAAAATGTTTCCAGGCACAACACTTCAGTCGTACATGGATGTAATGTAGGTATATAAGACTTTTGGAGAGTTTCCCAGATTTGCTGAATAGATGTAGAGTGTGGGTTGTGCTTTGTAGGAAACGACTCTCATATTATCTCCCCAACTTTCAAAGGGACGTGTCCTTCTTGAGAGATGACGCACAGATCCCATTTTTAAGTCCACATCATGAATGCTATGGAGATAAAGAGGGCTAAATAGGCGCTTCTTCTCTGTATGAAGTGTTGTCAAGGAAACTGACGGTGCTACCATCCAATGATAGAAAAAGCGAACGAGATAGAAAAGCTGGTTTTGAGAAAAGCGGGATGAAGAGAGGGATGTTCAGGTCCTCCCAGACACGGTTACGCGCATCGGAAGGGAGAGTTGCAATGGATGCGCGGAGTCCGGTGAAAACCCCGTCCTTGTACGGATTTGCGTCAGCGGAGAAAAGTTGGAAAGCGTTGAGAACTTGGTTTTTGATTTAGCGTGGGTGCATAAGCATTATTTTCTTCCGAAGGGGTAACCGAACACTGGCCGCAGCGCGTGTGAACGGTGTGAGTGCTTATGATAAGCCGCGTGAAGCTTGGGACATCATCGAATGCACCCAGAGATGGTTTGAGAGTTTTAGATCTGCGGAAAGGGTGACGGTGCTTCTCCGCCCGCAGTGGACGCGATTGTTGCCGCTTCGCCTACTGTGTACATATATTAGAAAAGTACAGTTTTTTGGGTTGAAAAAATTTAAACAATTTCTTCATGCCATTTTTAACTGTTGCAATCGTTGAAATGATTTTGCTGCGAAATTCTCAATTTTTAAGCATTCGTTAAACCATGCAAAAACTGGTAATTTTGAAACGCGATAGTAAATATGTGTTCGAATCGAACCATTCTTTGCGCTGGATTAAAACAGAATTTTCAAATAATTTGGTCTGTAAATATTTTCTTCGTCCCACCTGCCGCTTTGACACATTTTCGTTAATATTTTACAAAATGATGCTGAAAATGGTAGTTTCGTACCGTAAACTGAATATAAATTAGAGAGTGATAGACTCCGAATATCGTGTACGAATCTTTAAAAGTAAATTTTCATGATTCTTTTCAAATATTTTTTTGTCAAATATGTTTATAATAGTACCGTTTGGGGCACATTTTGAACAGGAAGATCCGTCCACATGCACGTGGTGTAGAAATTGAGAAGTTAAATAAAAGCGTAGTTGAAGACCTCATCACTTTTAAAATTACTTTTATCAAAATAGCATTCCATCTTGAAATAAATTAAACGAATCAACTATTGCATAGTTTAATTCCTTCGATGAAAGCATTTAATTATCAAAGAGTTTATCAATATAGTATTAACATTAAAATAAATATTTGCTTGCTTAAAGATTGGCATCATTATCTGTAAAGGATTTTAAATACTATATTCCAAGAGACTTTTCTATGTTCTGTTCATCATGTGTAAAATTATGCCCATCTTCAGTTCATAAATTGATTGCTATATCTTCCATTGACACAAAATATCGTTATTGAGTCTCGTGGGATTTAATTGGAAATATCTTTAAAAGAGTAAAACTCACTGAAATAACAAAACGTATCTAAATTTTCCCTGCAACATTATTTTCATCATTTGAAATCGACAAATATTACGAGGATAAATAAATATTTTAAAAATAATACTCTTGTATTAAAGAAGAAATAGATACAAGCATCGGACGTCGCCTACAATTTATTTTAATTCAAACCAATCCCCCAGTCATACACATAATATCTCATTAATAACATGGAATATAGAAACATTTATTCAAAATCTCTACATTTCCTTTCATCAAAATTAATTTAAAATGGAAAATCTTTTGCTTTGTCAGTGGAAAAAAATGTGAATTGTATCATATTTTTAAATATCAATTCCTTCTCGTCTTTTTTTCAAGATGTTAGTAATTCTCTAGACTCTGGTGTTTTATACATCAGTTTCACCGCGAAAATATTTCCCACATTAAAGACCATGCACACAAATTCCATTTCGATGTATAAAATACATTTTGAAATATTTTAATTTTTTATACTTTCGCTCTCTAGACAACAGTCTGGTTACCGAGGCAACGCTTTATGTAATTAATTTCTTTTCTGGAGTTGATTTTCGCGACTTTTTTGTTACGAATTAGGAGAGCAGTGAAAGAAAATCTATTAAGAAATAGATGGGAAAATAAATGAATGGAGAACTGTTTTTTATGGTTTTAAATTTACACTTAAAGAGAAAGGAATTTAAACAATTCTTAACAAAATATACCTATATCTATTTGGAAAGCTGAAAATAAATGTGTTTTCATCACGGAAGAAACAAATTATTATGGTCACGGGATGATTGGTGTTGAAGGAAATTGCGCATTTTGTATAGTTTTTCTCTTGGCGTTTAGCCATGGCTTCGACCATGGAAATTAGTGAAGCCGTTCCCTCGGAATTAACACCTCTTCCGGGGAATTCGTTTGAAGAAAATCATCCGAATGAAGTTCCGGCAACTGATGAAGACATCGTTACTCCAGTTCGCCTCGACCCAGAAGCCTCACCTGACGAAATCAACAACTTCTTCGTCAAAAATGCAGAAGGTATTAGGAAACTAATACAATTACGAGACCTTTACGCTTTATGGGCAAAGCGTTTGAGCGCCGCATCGTATCAAAACCCAACGGACTTCTCGAAGGCGCACGCAGAATTGGGCATAGTATATGCTCAACTTACGACCATCAAAAGTAAAATTCAAGTTCCGCTTTTCAAACTACCTGCTACTGCAGCTATTCTGAACAAAATTATAGAAGCTGCAAGGAAGAAAGAAGAAAAAAGAATGAAGAAAATGGCGTCGAAGAATAATGGCGGCCATATTCCAGTCAATTCTCCGGAAGTGGGCGGAGCCAATCCACCGGAAGTGGGCGGTGCTAAGCCCAAATCTCCAATCAAGCCTAAATCTCCAATTAAGGGCGGAGCATCAAAGAAATATAACGCTAAGAAGCGTTCTGCCGATGAAGATGGCTTTTCTGCTCCTTCCAAGCATCCTACCGTGAAGAATGGTAATATTAACCTTTAGAACTCGGCCGATTCTAAGTCCAAATATCCTTTCCAGTCGGCGCTTTTAAGATTGAGGAAGAATTTTCTTTCCCCCACTGTTAAGTTCGAGTTCACGACATGTGGTAAGGTTAGTTTTCCAGTAACAAAGGGGAGATAGTAAGGGTTACTGATTTTTAGTCAGTAATTGACGAGTAAGAAAGATCCTAATATTTGGCGACGTATCATATCATAATGATTTTTTTCTGAATTCCTGGTTCCCATTATTAATTGAGTGACTTACAAACTTTCAAATGCATATTTATCATAACTTAAGAGTCGTGTATTGCGTAAATTAACATTTTCAAACAAAACAAATAACAAAGAAAGCGACAGCTATACCATACTACTAAGATATTTTCTAGAATAATTTATTCGGTGCTTGCTTATATATATACAATATATACATATAGGCGTGTAATCACATCGCTTAGTGTGCAGACTTTATCTGTGGTCATATTGCAACTTACCTACTTAATTGCAATATTGAGCCCATGTAATTAAAGTAATGCCTCATGTTTTTTGAGAATTATTCGACGAAATATAAAAAAGAAGGAAAAAGTTAAGAACAATACGTTGAACATTATTATTAAACATTTTATTTTTTAAATTAACATCCTTTTAATGCACAATTATTCAATATACTCAAAATATTTTGATTTGACATTTTAATAACATCTCATTTTGAAACAATAGGAAGGTTACTGGTGACGGACTTCATAAATTTGAACGATGGTCAAGCAATGAGGGCAGCATCCACTCACCAAACTTCCACACCACACCAACATCAGGATTTAGAAACTAGACAGGCTTAACAGCCGGTTTCGATTGAACAAGATTCGAACTCACAACTCAATCCCGGCTACGAGTTTGCGACCTCACTCGTCAGCTACCGTGGCCTTTTTGTGATTAAATATTATCAAAAGTGAGATTTAAAAAATAATTTTTAACTTAATTGAACACGTTTCAAAGCTGCTGAGAAAATCTTAAGTACGTCAAATTAAGGCAAAACCTTCAGTTAATTCATGCATTCTATTGAAAATATTATGAAACACTTTTTTATATCAAATATTTCTATGAATCTTTAATCTGAAAGAAAAAAAAAAGTATTAATTTTTTTTTTTTTAAATGAAACTTATATCTTAAATTGAAAAGTTCTTGTAACAATGCTTTTGAAATGTCTGTTTTAAAAATGTAAAGTGAATTCTAATTTTTAAAATTTTTGGCTCTCTTAAAAGAGCCTTTTTTGTTTATTTTTTTATTTCCTTTTTATTATAAATGTATCAGTTTTAATCTTTTTTATTCTAGTCTTTTGTTTTTCATTGGTTTATTTGATAAGAGATTTTTAATTAAATTGTATGTTATTCTTCGAAACAGTTTGGTAAATACAAAGAGCCACATTGCATGCCTTACAGATAATAGTAGTTCTTTTTTTTTTTTTTGTATATTCTTTTCCGCACAATATGTGAAATTTCTTCTTTTCTTTTCGTCAATTGGCCTAAGAGAAAATTTATTATCATTTGTCTTCATTTTTTTATTACTGAAGGCTCTGGAATATTATGATTTAATTTTCATATCAGAGATGTCATTAAATTCATTCTAAAATCTTTTAAACTGAGTTTTTAACTTAATTTGGCACGACTTGAATATCAGAAACACAACAATATCGATGAGGCTAAAGAATAATTTTTTAGTCAATTTCCTAGTTTTCTTACCAAAAGTATAGGTGGATGCCCTGCGGTCTAAATCAACATATTCCACGTGTTTGTGGTAATCTGCCACAATTTTTTACATCGAAGTGGTTAATTTTTCTTTTTCTCATTCAGCAAAGTCACCATAAGATTTTTTTGGGTGTTTATGAACAAAATTTTCTTCATCTATATCTTTCCTCAAATTCTCAATTTCTATTTCTGCGAGCAATTTCAGATTCATTTTAAAAATTCGAAGAAAAAAAAAAAGAGAAAAGAAAATTCTATCTATCATAGACTGCATAAAGTCATCTAATTGAGTATTTTTTTCGAATTTGGTTGTTTCTAAAGGTCGCCAATGATAAGGAATTCGCACACAACTGATAACGTTGGCGAAAAATATCCCCACCCAGTTACGGACAATAGAAGCAAAGTCGTAAAAAAGGCAGGGGAAAGTTGTAAAAGGATCTGCTGGAAAAAAAGGGGGAAAGAACTGTCTATAGATAGCTTGGTACAGACGTTGTACCAGAGCCGAAGCGAGAGACAAAAAAATTTTTGGTACGACATATGTACCGCCGATGTTTAAAGGTTAACGAACCCAAAGGAGATGAGATTACTGAAATTAATGAGGATAAGGACGCTGGGGAACCAGTGAACCCCACCACCACTCCTAACAAAACAAAAATCCCACCTTTTTTCATCACTCCTAAAGGAGATTGGAGGCAACTCCTCTCCTTTGCACGTTTGGAAGCGCCTTCGCTTTACAGCAAACTCAGCGGCCGCTTCCTCCGTCTCACTGTCAACCACGAGACGGAATACAGAAAATTGGCAAACTTTCTCCGCACTGAAGGTGTGGAATTTAAATCATATATGTTAAAATCAGACCGTCCTCTCAAATTAATTTTGCGAGGCCTTCCATCTACTACAGATTTAGAGGAAATTAAAAAAGAAATTGAAAGCGAAGGCTTTCAAGTGCACAAAATTTCACGCCTTACAAAATTCCAAACCAAGGCTCCAATGCCTCTGATTTACTTTCAGTTAATTAACATCCAACAGGCCGAACAAATTTACAATTTTACTGAAATGTTCGGAACTCAAATAAGCATTGAAAATTACAGGGGAAATAAACGCCCCTCTCAATGCTGGAGGTGTCAGGGGTTTTTTCATTCCTCTGAGGTTTGCCACCTCCCTATCAAGTGTGTCAAATGCGCTGGGGCGCACAGGGCACGAGATTGCCCAAATGACTTTGACACTCCTCTGCGATGTGCAAACTGTGGTGGGAATCACGCGGCGAATTGGCGCCAGTGCCCCCGATTCCCAAAGGGTAAAAACTCAAACCCGAAAAATTTAAATAAAAATCAAAATAAAAATTTAAAAAACTCTAACCCTAAAACAAAAAATGTTAATTCTTCCAAGAACCAGCGTCCTATCGAGAGTTATCGACAGGCCACGCCCCAAATTTCTTATTCTCAAATTCTGACCGGACAGGTTACAGAGCATGTTGCCCCTATTCCAAATCCTACGGCTACTCCTAGCACTGGAAATTTTGGGGAAATTTTCCGTGCCGTAATATCTATTGCTAGTGACGCAAATGTCGATGAGCAATTATTTGCTCGGGCATTTAGGGAGTGTCTCCCTGCCCTCCGCCAGGTCACTGCGGCCGACGACAAGGCTTGTATTATTTTTGAAGCCTATGTCGCTCTTAAACATGGGCGCGCATATCGCGCTATTCCCCAACATTAATATTCAATCGTGACGTGCATGACATTTCTCTTGGGTTCTGGAACGCAAATGGTTTGCGTTCCAAGATTGACGAAGTCAGAGACTTCGTCACAGAGCATAAATTTGATCTGTTTTTGGTTCAAGAAACAAAGCTCCAACCGGGGCACGAACCCCAGATCGCCAACTATCGTCTTTACAAAGACGATAGAATAACTTTAACTCCTCGTATCGACGGAGGCACCGCTTTATACTGTAAAAATAATTATGAACATTGCAGAGTCCTCTTGCCGAGGTTACAGTATATAGATGCAACTGCTATCGAAATCAAAATTAATAATTATCCACCACTGCGAATAATTTCTGCTTATATTCGCTGTACCCCATTAAATAGATGCCATTTTCCAGAGGAGGACTTCATTAACCTTTTGAGGGCGGCAGACCGATCTACAGGCCAAAAGGAATATACCCTTAAAAGCCGGCGCAGACCGATGTAGCGGCCAAGCCGTGCTTTCCCCTGTAAACAGCTTTCGAATCAGCATGAGGCCTATTATAGCCCCGGAACATCATTTGCTTGACCGGTTTCTTTTGTATTCAGAAGGGAGGTGGGTAGAGTTTCCTCTTTCACCCTTATCTAAAAATCCCTCTTTTTTCCTTCATACTCAAATTCTCACTAGCAGTGTGTGCATAGTTATTTTTGTAAGTGATTTTGTCATCTCGATTACTTAATCATTTCATTTTAAATTAATTTGATTTTTTTAAAAAAAAAATGCCTAAACGTAAAAGAGGACTTACCACTGAAGAGATTCAGAAAGTTTTAGCTGATTTAGAAGACGAAAATTTTGATGATTCGGATTCTGATTGTGAGTTAGAAAATGAGGAAGATGATTTAGATCAATCTTTAAATTTGAGTCTAGAGGTTGAAGATGAGGTTGTCTCCGAAGAACAAAATGAAATAATCTGGAACGACCCACAAATATCACATAAAGCGACAATTTTACCTTTTACAGGAAATAATGTGATAAAAGGAGCCGCTGTACCGTGTGTCACAGAAAGTGATTTTTTTAATTGCATATTTAAAAACTCTGTAGTAAAAAAAATTACAGAAGAGACAAACATATATGCAACTCGAGTTTTACAATCTGTAACACCATCAAGTTTGAGGAAACATAATCCTGGATGGACTGAAACAAACGAAATAGAGATTGTAAAATTTCTTACATTAATACTTCTGATGGGTCATATAGAAAAGAACAATATAAAGGAATATTGGTCAACGGATCCAATGCTGGATACACCTTTTTTTAGGAAAATTATGTCGAGGGACAGATTTTTAAATCTGCTTCGGTACTTACACTTCGAAAATAATGATAATGCTCCGGATAAAACATCTTCGGATTACGATAGACTTTGGAAACTAAGAAATGTTTTTAACTCCTTAAATAATTCTTTCCAAGAAGTATATTGTCCATCTGAAGAGTTAGCAATTGATGAAGTAATTGTCTCTTTTAAGGGACGCATAATATTTAAACAATATATTCCGAAAAAAAGGAAAAGATTTGGTATCAAAGTATACAAAATTGTGGATAAAAAAGGCTATACTTTCAACATGAAAGTATACTTGGGATCAGATAGGGTAAGACTGAAAAGTGGTTTAAAAATAAAACCTACTCATGCAACAGTTTTGGAATTGGCCGAAAGTGTAAGAAATAAAGGGCACAAATTGTTCATGGACAATTTTTTTTCATCCCCAGAATTGTTCCAGCAATTGTATAAAGAATACAAAATGAATTCCTGTGGCACTATGCGTTCCAATAGGAAGAATTATCCAAAAAAATTAGCTTTTCAAAAAATGAAAAAAGGAGATTTGTCTATAAAATTTGGCAGCGGCATGACAGCCATGTGTTGGAAGGATAAAAGGGAAGTTTTCATGCTAAGCAACATGCACGATCCAGAAATGTGTAAAACAACTTTGTGCAATGATAGATGTGAAAAGCCAGCTTTAATAACATGCTATAATTCAAATATGGGTTTTGTAGATCTGAGTGATCGCATGGCAAACAGCTATACATTTGGTCGTAAGACACTAAAATGGACCAAAAAACTTTTTTTTCATTTACTAGATTTGACAGTATTAAATGCATTTATATTGTTCAAAATCAAAACGGGAAAAAGCATAAGCCATAAAATATTCCGCTTAAATTTAATCAAGCAACTTTTACAGAATGAAAATAATCAAACAGTTTTAACCAGCCCAGAACAAAATTTTAGAAGCAATAGACTTGAAAACCATCATTGGCCTGAATTTAAAAAAGTTCAGCGACGTTGTGTTGTGTGTAAGTCCAAAGGTGTAAGGAGACGCACTTCTGTTTCGTGTAAATTGTGTAATGTAGGATTGTGTGTAAATTGTTTCGAAGAATATCATGTAAAATAATATCTATATATGGTGAATTTAAATAGATTCTTGATTTTCAGGATCTCATTTCCAGTTTAAATATTTTTTTTAAAAAATTTGTATTATATCCAAGAACAGTATTATAATTCTTGTATAGTTTTAGTGCACCTGAAATGTCATAGAATTTTGAAAAGTATTTGTGAATTTTGTATATTTCCTTATTTTATGTGTTAAGAAAACTAATGAGATGAATAACAACTTCCTTCAACAAATTTGAGTCTTTCATAACCGAAAATAATTAAATCATTGTTTTCAAAAAGTCCCACACTAATTAAAATTGTTATAGTACATTAAATATTTCCCAAATTTATTCCTTTTGCTTCAATTAGATAATTTTTATTATTTTGATATGCTTACATTCGTACGCAAAAGAACTCTAAAAAAATCTGTAAAATCATTACACTAATACACATTTTTACCTTTTTTAAATAATTTTGCTTATAATACATAACTTTATTCCCTTTTTGTAATAAATAAATTCTGTAATCTCAATTTTTATTGTATAAAAATTTCAAACCTAGAATAAAATTTATTTTGTTGTTAAAATATGAAATTATTGGATTAATATGTTGAACTTAAACAATATTTAACTATTTGGAAATAAATTTTTAATTTCTAATATGTGCTCCACTTTACTTTATTACTCAAATAATAATATATATAAGTATTATTAAGAAATGTATGTTACATAAAAATTTTATTTTCAATATTTATTCAAAAAAGTGTTATAACTTTAACTGGTGATTTTTTTTATGATTTTTATTTTATTTTTTTCACACTAAAAAATATAATTACATATTTTCGTAATTAATGTTTTTTTACTAATACAGGTATTGCTATGCATTTTCCGGATTTAAAAATACCTCAGTTTTACATTTTTATTAACTTTTACGCCTGTAAAACTACTTAAAATATATTTGTGGAGAATTTGAAGCAATTTTTGCATTCAGTTTTTGAAAAAAAATTGTGCATAATTACACAATGTATTGCTGTACAGAAGCGTATTTTTACTGTTATCTTAAGTTATGCTTATTGAAAAACAATTAATTTTATATCGAAACATCAAAAAAAAAAAACCCTTTTGAATCATGTATAAACAACAAAAAAAGAAAAAATACTTGCAACAACAAAAAAAAAAAAAAAAAAAAAAAAAAAAAAAATTACAGAAATATTTGTTATAGATTTTTAAAACTGTACATTGTAGTCTTTCGAATTTATAAAAGCAAGAAACTAATTCCGACATTTTTTATTATGACAATTGATGTATAAAAGTTGAGTCTTCGAAACAAAAACTATTAATTCCAATATTTTTTCTTTCAAATTTGTAGGCGACGAATATTACGAATTCTTTAGCATAAGAAAAATCCCCCGATTTATTCAAAAACCTTAGAAGCAAGATTGAAATTTTTACTTTTGTTATATATTGTACTTTAAAAGTTCTAAAGTGTTGGAATTCCTGATTTTTCGAAATTTAAAAGAAGTTTTTTAAAAAAAAAAATTATAATAAGTTTAATGATAATAATTACAAAAAATTTTGCAAAATGCTCTAAAATATATTTGAAAAATAAATATAATCAGAATCTAACAGATAGTTACATTGAAATAAAAAAAAATGTGTTCGTTTTCTTTTTTTTTTCTCGCCTATTTATTCATGAGTCACACTTTTTATGTACGATAGTACAAAGAAAGGAATGTTCGGGTGCGTTCTAAGGCACCCAACCGTTTGAAACTCTGAATAGAGAATCAGAAAGCTCTTGTAAAGGAGCATGAAAAACAAGTTGTAAAAGCTTTCATATCGACAAAGAATGCTTCTCCCTCTTGATTTTTGTTGATTCTTTCAGGTTTTGGTCATTATTGATTATCACATGCCTTTTTGGAGTAATAAAACCTAGAAATGCACATCTGCTATCTTGTAAATCTTGAAGGTTGCTTTCATGCAGCCGGAAAACTATTCTTCCGTGGTTCTTCCTCCTATTGCCGTAATAAAGCTTTAGAAAATGCATTTCCTTTTCTGTTACATTGTCGGACATAGGATAAATAGAAACTATGCCGACGAACTTAAAAGAAGGCCTTCTACTTTGCGAACGTTATCGGGAAACTGAAAATAACCGTTCAGTGAACTGATATTGTGTTAGATTTTGAGAGATAATGTAAAAAGGACCCAGTCACTTAGGGGACTGTCCTGATGAAGTGGGGGGGAGGGAAAAAACGATATTTGAAGCTAAAGTTTTCCTTCGTTTTGAAGAAAGTAAAGAAAAATTGTTGTCAGTTTTTTCTAAACCGATTGAGGAGTCTGTGCGTTGAGAAGGAAAGGTTTTTGTAATTATTTTGAATGTTGATCGAAAGAGTTGTCTTCGTAGGAATGTATTGGCTTTGGCTCTATCATATGCACAAAATCACACACAAAAATCAGTTTATTATCGCACAAAAATCAGAGCAGTAATCTTAGAATTAAAACAATATTATGCAATTCTTTTGAAATTTTAAATAAAAAGTAAGGATTATCTAAAGGTTAAGAATATAACTTTTTGTACGAAAAGTGAAAAAAAGGTAAGAAGCTCCAGTATGTTGTCATTACTTGCAAAACAATTAAGTACAAATAAGAATCATATATTCCTTTTATATAAACAAGATTACCGAGATACATGAAGCTCCTCGGCAACTTAAAAATGTTTGTAGTCATAATATTTTGTCTTCGATATCAGCTTATTGTTTGCGTTTTACTAGAAGTATTCTAAAAACTCAAAGCATTTCCTCTTTTTTACTAATTGAAACATTTATTACTATTGGGAAAAAAATAATTTTAAATTTCTTATGTGCATTTAAAGAATTTATTTTTAGGAACACGTAGGTAAACTGATAAATTATTAATATTTCATTTACAAGTAACATAAGGGACAAAGTAATAAGACGGTCCTCATAATTTAAACAAGTAACGAGAACGATAGCCGAGCTAGAGCGTCCACTTCTAATTTCCACACCGCGGCAACGTAAGGATTTTGATTTAATGCGTATCAGCTCTGCTACATGTTGGAACACCTAATCGTCACCTTTTGTTTGACCTAACCGTCAAAACATGTGGAAACTACAATGTGGCACTATTTAACAAAGGCCAACATTTATAGCCTTAGGATACTCACATTTTAGAGCATAATGCGAAACACCTTTTTTTTAATGGTTTTGCTTTTTATTCATCTCATTTATTTGCCATAGTGAATATTTTATCATAATTTTCAGCATATATAGGAAGAATTAAATCAAAGAAAAATAAAGTTTTCATTTTTGAAAAATGCTTGTTAATAAAATTTAGACTTAATCTTAGGATTCATTCAATATTATAAATATTAATGTATCACAGTATAATGGATTATGGAACAATAAAAAATGACAATTATACATCAAATGTATCATTCCTTCATGGAAGATATATAAGAAAATTCTTAAGAGTGTTTAAATTTTTAAGATTTCTCTGGCATGTTCTAAAAGAGAAAAACAATTATAAATTAAGTAATAATGAAGTTTCCAAAAGAGCATAGTTTATTTATGATGATATGTCTATTGTTATACAAATGCTGTGAATACTTATAAGAGCTTTTAAACTTACTTCATTATCGATTTGAGAAAGTCTGAATTTTACATTATAACATCAAGAGACAGGATCAGCAATTTTGCTTTTTATTTTATTTTGTATTACTGATTATAATTACGTGCAATTTATGAAGTATCATATTATTTTCTTCTTATTTCTAATTTGATTATTTTAAGTTTTAACACCAGGTGTGTATCAAATTCCTGCATTTAAAATAATTAAAAATAAATTTAAAATATTTTATATCTATTTTAAAAAAATTTACTGAAAATCAAAATATAAATAAATTTTACTTGAATAATATCAATTAAATTTGGTTAGTTTATTGTGTGTACCTTTGTCTACAATGAAATAAGCGTTTCATTTTTTTATGCAATGTTTTATATTATCATCATTGTTTTGTGCTATTTCTCTTAATGCTCTTAATAATATTGAAAAAGGAAATCTAGGTGAAAAGCAGCTTAAATTGTTAGGAAATAATTTCTTTTTTAAAAAAATAAAATAAATAAATTTCTCAAATTTTCTTGTACTGAAATCGTAATTGAGATCTCCAAGAAAATATGTTTCCCTAAGAAAGGGAGACTCTTTGTATTTAGGGACTTTCTAAGCCGCGAACATCCCCATTGACTGCGGACAGCAGCAATTATCTTGCTTCTTTTGTATGCCTATGTATGGTGCCATCCATGAGCGATAAAAAAGGGGGAAGTAAACATCGCCTAAGGCGCCGTCTTTAAGGGCCTTTTCCTCACAAAACCCGCCGTCTTCAAAAGGTTAAACTTCTCAATTCTGGTCAAAACGTAATCATTGCTGGAGACATGAATGCTCGTCATAAAGACTGGCATGATTCAAGATCAAACACTTTTGGCCAAAAACTCAAAAATGTTATAAGCAGAACTCCTGGTGCTAGGGTTGTTGCACCGTACACCCCTACGCACATAAACCCTAGGTCCCGGCCGGGGGCTAGGGATTCTATTATTGATCTTGCAATCCTCAAAAATATTCCCTTCAATTATGATATAAGAGTCATTAATGATCTGAGTTCAGATCATTTACCGGTCATTTTGACTCTTAATACAAACTCTGCATTTTTGAAATTACCAGAGCAACTCTCTACCAATTGGGAGAATTTTAAATTTATTTTAAATTCAAAACCCCTCCCCATTCCTGAAACCTCCAGCAATGAAGATATTGAAAAATCTATCGACAAAATTGGTGAAATTATTTCTGAGGCACTTGTGACGGCCTCAAAACCAAAATTTAAACCTCCTCCTCTGAGACTCCCTATTGAGATCAGAAATAAAATTCGTCACAAAAATTATGTACGGAGAGTCTGGCAAAGATGTAGGAATCCGGCTCTTAAATCTGAACTCCGTGCACTCAGTAATGAGATCAAACGAGATATTCAACACTTTTCCCAATCCAGATGGGAAAAACACATTGAAGGCCTCTCGCCTGACTCAAACACCCTTTGGAGGGAAACCTCCCGACTCAAAAAGCCTTTTCACACCATTCCGCCCCTGAAGGGTGCCCTTGGCAGTGTTGCTGTAGCTCCTATTGAAAAGGCGGAAGTTATAGCTGATAGCCTTCAAAAACAATTCGAACCAAATGAAGACGAGAATCCCAGATTCTCAGCTCACACTAAACTTGAAGTCCAAAGGTTTTTGGCCTCCCCCACATGCCTAGACCTGGAACCAGTCCAGGCTAGCGAAATTTTGGACTTTATTCATAAAACCAAAATTAAAAAGGCTCCGGGATTGGATTTAATTTCAAACCGCATCCTTAAAAACCTACCTCTTAAATTTATTTTCTTATTCACGCTGCTCTTTAATTTTCTTATGGAAAACTGCTACTTCCCTAAGGCTTGGAAGATCGCCGTGGTGGTCCCCATTCTCAAGTCTGATTCGGATGATTCTAAACCTCAAAATTATCGCCCCATATCGTTACTCAGCTCGCTGAGCAAAGCATACGAATTTGTTATTTTGAATCGCCTGGACCAGTTCTGCAATTCCAGGAATATTGTTATTCCAGAGCAGCATGGTTTTGTTCCAAAGTGCTCTACAGTAACACAGTTACTTAGAGTTACTGAAACGGTCCAGCACGGCTTTTCTAATAATAAGGCCACGGGTATGCTTTTTATAGATATTGCCAAAGCTTTTGATAAAATTTGGCACGATGGGCTTATTTCCAAGATGATGCGACTTGGAATTTCGGACCAACTTATCAAAATTATTCACTCGTTCCTTGACTCTCGTAGTTTTCGGGTTCGAGTTGAAAATGCAGTCTCCTCCCCCCGTCCAATCCTAAGTGGAGTCCCCCAGGGATCGATTTTAAGTCCAAGAATTTTTTCTTTGTACGTAAATGACATCCCGAAGGCTTCCAACATTCATTTGGCGATGTACGCCGATGACACTGCCATTATGTCCCAAGACATCTGCAATCGGAAAATTATTGAAAAATTGCAGAGGTACATATCTCGTTTACAGCTCTGGCTCATTAACTGGAAAATTAAAGTTAATGCATCCAAAAGCGCTTGCCTCCTCTTTACGAAAAAACGGTGCATTGGCAATTTGCCAGCAGTCACCATTTTCGATCAACCTGTCCCCTGGGTTACTGAATACAAGTACCTAGGGTTGGTTTTAGACGCAAAATTAACATTTTCCCACCATATCCGAAAAACCTATCAAAAGGCTATCGGAATGAGCAGATTGCTCACACGCTTGATTTCTCGTAAGAGCAAGCTGGCGATCAGGCACAAAATTTTGCTCTACAAGTCGATCTTAAGACCAATCATGTTGTATGCGTCGCCTATTGGGGCGTCTGCGGCGACCACCCATCTGAAACGACTGCACGTCTTTCAAAATATCCACCTTAGGAAAATGTTAAATGCTCCCTGGTTTGTTCGGAACGAAGTCCTGCATAACGACCTTAAAATTGAACCAATTCTAGAGTTCATCAAAAAACAATCTTTTAATTTCTTTAATAGGATCCCTCAAATACCTAATGAATCGCTTCAACAGCTCCCTGCGTATGATGCAAGCATTGCATCTTCGCAGAAAAGACCCAGAGCAGCGCTCGAACACTCCTATGTTCACTTTCCAGTCCTAAAAAGACTGCGAGCGCATTGAAGCAATTCATTAGTGAAATCACATCGATAAGTGGCAATGTCCCATGGTCAAAATGGACCTCGCGTAATACTGTCGATCACTTTCAAAAATTTTAATTTTTCGAAAACTTGAAAATTTAAACACTTTTCCAATTGTAAACAACTAAAATCATCACCTTTCTAAGGTAATAACTGTTTTCTCTACCAGGCGTCGCTATTGGAGCATAGTAAATTGCTCAATTCTTACTTTTCGACTCATTCTCCTCGCGTTTAAAATCTCCCTTAATTTTAAATAGCTAAATTTTCCTTTAAATTGGTTTCGGAACGGCATTTCTGTTTAATTCATTTTAATTCAATAGTTTAATTTTTCTTTTTATAACCTCTCAAAATCCCGCGGACAACAGCTTTCTCGAAGTCGCTTTCGTCTTCGAACTGAAGTCCCGCCCCCTAATCTACTCCCTGACCACCGCTATATATGCTTCTTAGCTTACGGCTACAGCATCCAATGGCAGTGCGCGCTTTCGTAACTTTAATTTCCAACTCTGTTTCGGCAGTTCCTCACTCTGCCGAACGCCCAGGCGTTTGTTGCC
>BMAW01094711.1:0-32600 GCA_019974015.1 Nephila pilipes
GGTGTGTTAATTGTTTTCCTACATTTCAATTTCGCGCTCCGCTTACTTGGCGCTTTTAACTAGCTTGGCGACATTGGCGTATTCTTAATTTGGTGGATGCCGCTTTAATAGACAAGTACCAAAATTTCTAAGTGCATTATGGCAAAAAGAATGAGTCCCTATGAATAGGTGATGCAACGGCTGAGAGATTTATTAGAAATAACTGAAAGTGATGAAGATTGCATTTCAGAAATTGAGGATGATACTGACAATGAAATATTTAACAAACATAACACAAATACAGAAGAAGATGAACTGGTTGATGATGATATTTAAGCTGATAATTTGATGATTTTTTTGGAAAAGATTGAAAACAGTGTGTTAAAAAAAGAAATTTAGACAAAATGAAAGAGTGTTTGTTCACATAATATTATGACTCATCTTTCAGGAGCTGTAAGAGAAGCCAGAAATGTTACTGATCTATTTAGTAGTTAGATTGTTCATATTGATAATACAATATTATCATTCTTTGTAGAATGTACAAATTTGTATACTTCTAAGGTAGTTTTACGTTATAAACATGAAAGAGATGCAAAAACTACGTACATGGTTTAAAATGAAAGCAGTTATAGGACTTTTATATTTATGTGGCCTTCACAAGTTGTCACACCTCAACACAAAGGACCTTTGGGCTACTGACGGTACAGGTTTTGAAATCTTTCGTACAACTATGTCCTTTAAGCGATTTTCCTTCTTTTATGTTGTATGCCATTCGATACATTGCGAGACAGGCTACAAAGAAAATGCTTTGATAAAATAGCCGCAATCAGAGATTTCAAATTGCAAAGATTGCTTTAGTTTAGGTAAGTCCGTCACTATTGACGAGAAACTTGAGCCCTTTCGGGGTTCAAGTTTCTTGTAGGTTCCGTCAATATATGCCGAACACACCAGCAAAGTACAGACCCAGATTTTTGCACTAATTGATGCAAAAACTTTTTATACTTCTAATATGGAAACATACTGTGGTACACAGCTAAATGGTCCCTTCAAGGTCAGTAGCAGTCCATCTGACACTGTGAAAAGACAAATCCAACCTTTGTATATCTGGCAGAAACCGTACTGCAAATAACTGGTATATGAGTTACCCACTAGGTGTGGATCTTCTAAAAGAAAAGCTGACTGTAGTAGGAACAATGCAGAAAAACAAAAAACAAATATCCTATTGCTTATGTTTCTTCTAAAGGAAGGGAAATATTTTCTATGCCGTTTAGTTTTGAAAAAGGTAAAACTTTAATTTCTTATGTTTCTAAAAAAGGAAAAACTGTTCTTCTGCTTTCAATATTCCATATGAATAAAGCTATGAATGATATTACTGGAGGAAAGAAAAGGCTAGAAATTATATCTTTTTATGATATGAATAAGGGAGCAGGGGATACTATAGATGAAATGGCAGGAAGCTATTCAACTGCAAGAATAACAAGGAGGTGGCCAATGGTAATTTTCTTTTCTGCAATGAATGTTGCAACAATAAATGCTCGAATTATATTATTTTCAATTTCTAACCCACTAACCAGATATAGAAGCAGGTTCTTCTTTTTTTGAAGGACTTAGCGTTACAACTAATAAAAAAAACATATTGAACGACGATCAGAGATTATTACTTTACCGAGAAGTTTGTGTGCTGAATGTAAAAGAAGAGCAGAAATCACAATGAATAATTCAAATGAATCTATGAAATTTGGAACAACTTAATATAAAAGATGTGTTGAAAGCCCTCGGGTCAAGTACAAAAAAAAAAAAGAATGAAATGTTCAAAATGTGAAAACTATCTGTGCCAAGAACACATAAATGTATTTTGTTCAAAGTGTAAACAGATAACATATTGTGTATTAGAAATGCCGTATAACTTAGAGGTATGATGTTTATTTTGTTATTATTTTCATTTATCTTAATTTCAACACTCTGTAAGCTTATTTTTAAATTAATTTTTTGTTACTCGAGTTTTATTCACATTTTATAAATGAAAAACTGCTTCTAAAGTAAATAAAACTATTCATATCATATTTTAAATGTTGGGGTATATGTAGTAACATCGGATACCTGGCCACTGTGGTGTTTTTGGGCATGAGCAAGCTAATGGTCTTACAAAAAAGGAGTTCATAGGTACTTCAGACAAGATTTTTGGCACTTTCATTCCATTTTATATGGCTATATATCAAGCAATTAATGGATAAATATTCTGAATTTCTAATTCAAGACAGGATAAAGTTGAAGTATTGGAGATTTGAAATTTCACAGAGGCTCAATGTAGTCTTCTGGTGGGTCATAACTTTCAAGTAGAGCTCCTCCATTGCTTTGAAATCTTTACAACCCTTAGCTGCCCTCTTTGTAATTTGGCTAATCCAATAAATAGAAACTGTCTCCATCATTGTGCATCACTTCCAAGCAAGGGAAACTTCAAACTTTACTGGCATGCGAAATGGACTTCTGTGGAAATAATTGGTCCAAGGTGCTCAGCTATCACAAAGAACAATAAATAACTCAAAAAGAAAGATTAGGATAGATTGCTGCATAGCTCACACTCTTGGTGACAAAAAAAAAGTGTTGGTGATAAATCACCAAACAAGGCAACCTTTGACTCCCTAGAGAGACATGGCAATTCTAAAATTTATCCTGTCTTTGTTAATTCAGTGTCCATCATCATTATAGGGTCAACTATGCATGCTTAGAATACATAATAGGTTATTTTTTTTTTTTTTTGGCCAGAGAAGTATTATTTGCACTCATATCTACAATTTATGTGGAACTTTTGCCAGTTGAGAAAATGACGTAGATGTCTTAATCTGATGCACATTTTTGTTTCCTGGTGTTTTGAACCTATTTTTTCATATGAATTGCATTACTAGAAGCAAGGTAATCTTTCAGAGAGTGCAAATTTTTTTTGATATGTTACTAATTAGCAACTTGGAAAATTCAATGTAGAGTATTTGTGGAAATGGATACATTTATATTTCTGAAAATGATGACAAAGTTTTTAAAACATGTCTCAGATCCACTGGTAAAATATATTTGCAAAATTTTGTTCATATTCTATCATTTAGTGTTCTGTGGAGTTCTAATATGTCATTTTAAACCAAGCTACTATGTTGTATTATAAATGTAAATCCTTTTTATTTACGAGTATCCGAGAAGATTTTTTTTTTAACTCCTTTTTATTTAAGAGTATCTGAGAAGATTTTTTTTTAACTAATACTTTGTAATTATGTTTTTATTTTCACTGTGAATTTCGTTAAATGTATTTTGAAGCGCTCAAGATGAAATTTTAAGGGATCTTATATAGACAACAATACAATCAAAATATCAAGCTAATGTAAATATTAAAATTCATACTCGTTCTAAAATCCTGTTATGCTTTACATTCTGGTAAAGGACTTGTGAACATTTTTAAAATTTGTTTACATGTGGTTTAATCAAGATTAATTTTGTGGGAATATGTTGTTATAATGTGAAATATAGTTTGATTTGCCAAAAAGTGACATAAAAGCAACAATAGGTCTAAAATCCATTTGTATTACTTGTAAAAGTAAATGAATCTAAATTCAGCAAAATGATGATGACAAAATTTTTAAAAAATTTCTCAAATCCACCAGCAAAATAGGTTGTTAATTTTTTTTTATTGGTTCATTTAGCACTCTGTGGAATTTACATGACTGGTGTGATTTCTCAAAAATTGACAATTTTGAAAACCTCGCCAAAGATATGGGCTAAAAAGCAATTTCACCAAAGGTTTAAAAAGCAAAAAGAATGGTGTAAAGTATTCTTAAAATATTGTTTGCTGTTTTTCGAAAATCATCTCCTTTTGATGAATAGCAATCTAGAACAGAAAACACATGACCAATGTAGAAGTTTCCAGAAAGCAAAATTATCAGGGTTACGAAAAAAAAAACTAATTCATCAGATTGAAATCCTTATTATGCCCAAAAATCATCATTTGTTAAGGAGAATTCTATAGTTCATTCTAGCCAAAACGTATTTAAAAGTATATAACCGTTTATTATACATATCTTTTGTTCTACTGATGATACAACAATGAAATAAAAATTAACTGAAAGATATCAAAATATTTTGTATTATGAAAATATATCTAATTTTTTAGGGATGAAAGTAACTGATAAAAATTTTGTGACAAAAGGAAAAATTATATTCATAGTGTCAAAATTAAGTATATGAGTGGATTTATCCTTGTATTACTCTAAAAAACCCAATAATAGGAAAAGTTGTATAATTTTATTCCATATATACATTACACATATTCTCTAAATATTTATAAATATTAAGTATACACTTCAGTTTGAGTGCATCACTATGTCACTCAAAATTTCATGGGGCATTCCACATATATATTGCATTTCCTCCATCAACATCTCTTCAGTTTCCCCATGTTAGAGTATTTTTAAGAAATGTTTGGTGCAATGTAGCCTAATTTGGCTCATATGCTATAAAACCCAACAGTCACTCACCTACTCACTCCTATCCTCAAGTCACTTAGTTTCAATGATAATGCACGAATAAAACTATTAATTTTGCTTGGCTGTCACTGACTCACCAATTTCTAATGCATAACAAGAATGAGCTTTCTCAATGACATTGCTACACTGTTGAAAACTATCTAATTGTAATAAATTGCATCCAATTTTATAAATTGTTGACATTGTTTTACTTCTTGGTAATGTTTAAAATTCAAGAGTCCAGTATCATGGGACCACATTTTTGTTATAATTCTAAAACATATTCATGCAATAAAGTTCCAATTGAAGATGAAAGAAAATATTTTCTTTTTAGTGTGATACTAATTAATGATATCACTATTATCTTTGTTTAGAACAAACTTCCGTATGTGTACTGAGTAATGAATGAGTTCTCATAACATTTTCTTCCTGGAACAGCTTGTGAGGATCCAACTTAAAAACATGTTTTGTGTCTCAATTACATCTAACTTTACTCCCTGCAATTTGAGTATATATATGTAGCATTCATCATGTAAAGATTAAGGTAATCAGCATATATACAATGGATCCCAAAATTAAGTATACACCCTTCTTTTCAACATTAAAAGTATAAAAAGTACTGAATATTTATATAAAATTCATATATATCTAAGTGATAAAATACATTATAAGAAATGTACTAGACATGAAAACATGTATGAAACCTGTTTAATAAATTAATTATGTAATTTTTAAGCAGAAACTACTATATATTAAGTCGCAAAATTGAGTATACTCCTGGCATAACTTTCAAATGAAAGCATAAAAAGATAAACTAATATTTGGTTGTACACTCTTTCGAATTAATGACGGCTTCCACACGGCATGACACCGATTTAACAAGATTTTGGGTTGTTTTACTTGTGATTTTAGCCTATTCTTCTCTTAAAACAGTTTTTAAATGGCCTATACTCGTAATATAGTACTTTTGGATAGATTTTTTTCTACTGGGATCATAAATTTTCATTAACATTGAGATTAGGTGATTGTAGTAGAATGTGCAACTGCATTCTACAGTTGTACAACACCCATAATTGAACAGTTTTAGCTATATGCTTAGGATCCTTATCGTGTTGAAAAATGAAACTCAATCCTAAACTCAACTTTTCAGCACTTTTCTTTAAATTATTTTTTAGAATGTTCAAGTATTGAATTTTGTGTATGATTCCATCCCATCAATATAAATAATAAACTTCCAACACAATTGGCTGACATATAATCCCATACAAATACAGAGCTACCGCCATACATGTCAGTAGGAATGTTGTTTTTAGGAAGTAACTCACTGTTTGGCTTTTGCCAAACGTAGCATCGCCATCACTTCCAAAAACATTAAATTTGCTCTCATCACTGAATATAAGTTGATTCCAGAAGTCTAGAGACTTTGAAATATAATTTTCCGGAAATGAAAAGCCTTTTCTCCAAAAAATAAATTTAGACAAATATTAAAATAAATTTAGACAAAAATAGACATTTATCCAAAAAATAAATGTCGTATTTAAAGAGTGATTTATCATTCGTATTAAAAAATCTTTACATAAAACTTTTTACCATATGTTCGTATTTTCAAAGGAAAGAAAAAGAGGCGTGTACTCATTTTTGATGGCCACAGTAAATTTTTAATATTATTTCGAACAATTAAAAATGAGAAAACAAAGTTAATTTTTAAATCATTTACAGAGCAAGCCTTTGCATCATATTTCATCAGTAAATTTGTTTTTCTCTTTTAAAGTACTATTATTCCATACACAGCAAGGCCTTGTGTAATACTAAAGATGAATTCGTAGACTACAAAACATTAAATATGATAGTATCAAAACAAGGTCATTTTAATATATAACAAATTAGGAAAGAGAACTACATGATTAAAAGTAATGAAAATTTTAAAGTTATTTTTATATTACTTTACATACATACACATATAATGCATGATACGTAAAAGGCAAATGGAAATATAAAGTTCATGTTTATAATAAAGATCCTAACTCTTCTGAAATTCTTGAATTTTTCACTATGAAGACATCTATTATCATTTGTCACATTCAATATCTTATATTAAGTAAATGTAACAAACAGGAGATAGAATCTACCCATTATGGATTGCTTTTGCACTCATTTCAAAATCGCATGCAAATGTGTATATTTGGCTTATTGTGTATGTATAACAAGCATCTATAAGAACTGTTTCATTACATTCTCATGCTAAAAACTATAAATTTTCTATATTTATGTATACTATTCATTCCTTTCTTTGTTTAGTCTTTTTGATATGGTCAGAGAGCTTACGCAACAAATTAATTTATAATTATACTACTCTAAGAAGCATGGAAATTTCATGAAAGTACAAAGTGAAATTTAGCAAATTGAAATGACCATTTTATAGTGAATCAACATTAATCAAGGAAGTTCTAAATGAGGTTTTACTGTACTGCAAACATATTCCATTTGATATTTAAAGGAACCTTAAAGCATAGAAGTGCAGCAACTGAAATATGCAGTTAATAAAATGCTGATAATTAATTTTAATATTTTATTTCTTAGTAAAAGTAGATTAAAATTTTAATAGAGACACTTTGGTTCAAAGAAACACTTTATATTTGCCTATTTGTTATTTTAAATCCTTATCCTAACTGTGTAAAACTGTTCACTTATGATTTTGATTTTAAAATTAGAATTACTAATAATTCACTTCGGATGGAAAATAAACATGACTTTAATCTTTCAAAGTATTGATGTGTTCATTGTGAGGTATACTAATATACTTTATAATTTGAAATGACAATTTATTGAGCACAAGCTTAAATATTGGTGCTTTACTCTCTACATTACTATACCGTGCTACATCAAAACTTCTGTCAGTTATTATTGTACATCTGTTATTGAATAAAGTTTTAAAACACATCTCGAACACTGAACAGCTTCTCTACATCAGATTATTCTGTCCCTCTGATGTAGAAAAAAACCAGATTATACAGCAATCCTTCTATTTTACATAGGAAATTAGTTCCATTAAAACGCAGTGCATAAGTCAGACTGCTTGTTAATAATGATGTCTAAATCCCTATCTAAAGCTTCAAAATTTTTTTACTGTGCAAATTGTGGATTTACTCGGATTATATAACCATGGGGAACATTTTTACTTTTCTCATTTTTCCCCTAACACCTGGAATGTTTTAAATGTGATTTCTAAATTTATCCAGAATCTTGCCATTTTCTTAATCATTTTATTTCTGCCTCTTGTTGATGACATTAGTTATTGATTTTATAATGTTTTACCTCAATTCAAATGTATAATTGATATTGCAGTCATATTTTAAACTAATTACTTTTTGTTGATTTTTCAATTAAAATTTGGAAATTTTCTCTCTACAAACAATAAATTAGATCTTTTACTGAAAAGTTCAAGCAAGTGTGATGAATGACATTAATTGTGATTTCTCAATTTTTTGTCTCTTTTGAAGTGCGTGTCTTTTATTACTATCTCTGACATAGATACGAATATCCAAAAAAATTGTTGCTGAAGTCCTTACTTGTTTTGAACTTCAAACAAAATAAATTTAACACTAACCATACCAACACTTAATACATATTTATTTCTACCATAGGTGGTCAAATGACTGTACTTTGTGTTTCCTAATTGAATATATGAAATATGGATGTTAGGAAGGAAATAAATAAATTAACTTTATTATATTTAAACAAAATTGTATATTGTCAATTTCTATTAAACACAAAAAATAAGAATTTTTAATTCATTGCTCATCTTATTTTTTTCGTATGTAGGATGTCTCCATTTTTTACATTTTCCAGTTTTATTTTTGGTACAATTTCCTATTTGACTCATCTTATGTTGATAAGAATGCAGTAGATTTAGGCAACGATAATTTTGTACTTGTTCTTTCTTTAGTAAAAAATCTGATCTCGAGATATTTTCTCCTGTCGTTTGCTTGTACAAAATCCTGGCATTTATGCCAGCTAAATCAAGGATATAGAAAAATACCTCGAGTGGCCATCTGCAAGACTTAGATTTGGGGCTATATTTCCTTGCCATTTGATCAGTCATGTCTACACCAAATTTAGTTTTATTGTAATGAACTGTATACAATGCGTTAAATATGCATGTACATCATAATTTCGGGTCCAATAACCTTATAAAGCAATAAATTGTTCTCCTTGTCAAATGACCGGTTGTGGTGGATAATGGCACACAACAAGTATTACTCAAAATAAACGAAATACAAATTTAAAAAATAATACAGTACTAATTGTTATATAAATAATAGAAAAAGTCATGGGGTCAAATGTTCAAAAGTGATAAGATGATCTACGCATTTTCAATGCAAAAGTTCTTAACAGGTCAAAAGACTGGTTATGATATGTTTAAGTGTTAATATCCATCTAAATTTACT
The DNA here is from genome assembly GCA_019974015.1 of Nephila pilipes. Taxonomy (NCBI): domain Eukaryota; kingdom Metazoa; phylum Arthropoda; class Arachnida; order Araneae; family Nephilidae; genus Nephila; species Nephila pilipes. The sequence goes on from BMAW01094711.1 coordinate 8,936, forward strand.
ATAAAGTGACTTTTTGTTACTTATTCTAACATGTATGTATTTAAATGCTCTGAATTTCTGACAATTACAAGACCATTATTCTTTTTAAAGAATTGTTTAAGTCCTTATAATATTTAATCAAAAATAAATTTTGTCTTCTGACAGGGAAAGAATTATTTATGAAGGACAATCAAAGCATAAATCAATAATTTTTATGTAATAAGTCAAATCTCTCTGCTCAGATCTCTCCAAAAAGTAGGATTCAAATTTGTTACTCTGTTCATTTTGATTTTCGGTGCAAAGGAAATTAAATAAAATGGAACTATCTATGCATTTTAAAGCAGCATTCACTAGAAAAATAAGATATCAATTTTGAATATACCTAATAATTAAAAAAAAACTTGATATATATATATATATATATTATTATGTTTATTTTGTGAAAACAGATTTTCGCAGTTGCAAATAAATGCAAACTTCTGAAGTAGTGGATGGAAGTTATTTTATTATATAGTTATTAAACTAGTATGTAATTAAAACACGATATTTGAAGCGGTTTCCAAATCTTCCCCATAATCAAATATCCATAAATTTACCTGTATTGAAAATATTTATTGAATGTTGTAAAAGGTATAATAGATAAGTTTATTTTAATATAAAATTATATTGCTAAGTTTCATCATACTTCTATAGCTACCCTACCTTAGGAATAATTAAAATGTTACTTGTAGTATATTATTGAGATTTCTTTTCATTTTATTGCCTTGTATGTAATCCTAATAGGAGCTAGAACAATGCTGGGTAAATAGTAAACTTTTTTGAAAGCTATTTTTTAGAAATGTTCCAGATCTGCTTATCAAAACATCTAAAAAGGCCGATTGGAAGTATTCAAATAAACCTGTGTAGTTATACTTTGCAGTTTTTATTCTTTCATAGTTATGTTTTTCTTTTCGTTCTGCTTACTTCAGCGTCATGATTTGAGGAAATATACACAAAAGTGTAAAAGCAGTCCCATATATTAATTATTCAGTTATGAAAAGAATGTAGAAAATTCATTCAGTTCGTAAATAGCGTTCAAATATCCTATTCCTTTCACATTATATTGATTTTGTTACTTTTTTATTACCTTTATCAACCTAGTAAAATTCGAAAATGTTCCATTACAATATTAGTTTTAGGACAGCCGTGTATCTTTGAAGTTGGCATTTCGGATTTGCGAGCTCTGTCATTAGAGTTCGATTCCTTGTTTCTGGATTCCAGAGTCATCTCAACTCTCGTATCCCAAGTGATCGACAAATTTCGCGGGAAGTAATTAAATGATGGTCCAACGTTTTGACTGGCACTAGACATGAACTCTAGCTATTAGTGGTGATCAGGCCGAAAAGAGCTGCGAAATGGAGATGAGGCACAACACATTTTAGAAAAATCAATTTAAGTCATAATGAGTGAGTTTCATTTGTGTTCCAACGTTTGCCTAACAGCTAAAGCGTGAACACTAGCTAGCAATTGGATTTAGAAATTCTGTATCAAGAAACAAGAAAAATGGCAACAGAAATTCCATTTCCAAAGAGAAAGCAAATGAAAAAAAATCTTTAACCTGTTGCAACTAAAATCAATATTTTGCTAAGAATGAAGACATCAATTAATCAACACGTTAAAATTCGAAAACAATTCAACAAAAAACACTGACATTTTGAGGTCCATTAAGAGCCCTATTGTATTCCATATTCGAATGTAATATACGAAAGATACAATTTTTTTCCCAGTTCCTTGAAGATGGAGTAGGACATAGGTGTCTGTATGTATATTTGATGCAGCTGAAGTCACTGGGAGCATAAAAAAAAAAAGTGTATTTCAAGAACAAGTGGTGATGACACTCGTTAATTGTGGAGTAAGTTATTCGAAATCGTGACAAGACTTTTCAGATGTTCACTTCAAGAAAGCCACGGTTAACTTTGAAAAAAGCAGATTTCTTTAAGCAGCTGAAGCTAGTAAAAAAAAAACAAATAAAGACAATTAACGAAACGCTAATATGACTTAACTTGATGCCGTGAGAAATCATAAATGTTCAGTGATGGGCGAAATGCTTCAAAAAAGTGGGGCTGTTCAGTGTTCAATTGTGATAAATATGGTGGAACTCATGGCAAGATAGGATGTGCAGCATTTAAACGTCCTTTTATTTTAATATTTTAATGTTACTTTAAAAATAACCTTTTATTTTTTTACTTTCAAATGATGTTTAAATCTTGCTTATATCTCATTTAGTAAGTTACATAGATATAAATTTCATAGTAGTCTGAAACCGGAAAGCGTATTTCTGCAATCAGGAAGCTGGGAAAAGTTTTTACATTATTATTTTTTTTAATTATCGTTTAAAAAAAAGATAAGTAAACAAACCTAAAAAAACTTAATCTGATTTAAGAAGCTTGGAAAATAGGCTGTCAATAGTATTTTAAACATATTTTATCTGGAACTGGCAAGGAAAGAGAGAGCATTATGTTTATTAGTTTTGATTTCTTATTTTCTTTCTTTTTATTCTTGTTATAAGTTCCTATATAAGCTGTTTTTATTGCTGAAAATTTAGATATCTTCCTTAAAGAAGTGACGCTAGATTAAATTTCTCCATTTTGATGGAGACGCGGTAGCCTAGTTGTCAAGATCTCGTGGACTAGCGGCGGCAGTTTTTCGTTCAGTCGCGGCTTCGGTCGCTGGCTTGGCAAATACCTACATGTAGCGGGGCTGATGCACATTAATCTGATCGGGGCCGAAGTCTCCCGTTGGCATGGTGTGGATGTTAGGAGAGAGGAGCTAGCTCGGGTGTCGTCCTCGTCACTTGACCGAGGTTCAAATCAATCTTTAAAACCATTGCACGAGATCCGTCACCAATAACCTCGTGTTGCTTCTGTTACTACAACCAAACCAAACCTTTTTTCTCCAGCTCCAACTTTCTCATAGAAGACAACTGTGAAAATTTAAGCTGTTGAAATTCACTTACAGTCACGAGAAATTTTTTGAGATGCAGGGCCATGTAAAGCTTTCCATTAATTAAAAAAAACCAGAAAAAAATGAATAAAATAATAACTAGAACTGTAGAGTCCGTAATCTTATTCTACACTTTATCATTCAAAATATCTGTGGTTTAAACTGTACCGCATATAGCTTAATAATATATCGCTTTGCTTTGATTTTAATATAGGAAAAAGGTTACTAGTGTCTATTCTTGATATTTCATCGGTTTTAATTCCCATATTTAATTGAGTAATTTAGTAATAATAATACTAAAAAAACACTTTAGATTGGCTCATTGTTCTTTGCAAAACCTTGCATAGAATTTTCGATTTTACATTTCTTAAAAATTGTTTTCATTATTACATTGCTAACGTTTTCAGCATTTATTTGGCACGATATGTACCAAGTAGGAAGTCCACACTCCATAACTCATTTCTGAAAAATTCAATCTGAATCTTTACATTATAAGTGTATCACGTATTTTGTTTTCCTTACAAAGTTTCTGTATTAAAAGTGTTATATCTAAATTGTATGTCTTACCAATGTTTCTCAAAGTTTTTGACAGTTTTCTCCCGGAATTTTCAGCCGACCTTTCATAGTTACATAAATGAAAGTTGAACAAATCCTATTAAATTTACTAAATGTCAAGTAAAAAGTACTAGTTGGAAAAAAATATAGATTTTAAATTGAAAAAAAGTATACACTTTTAAATTAAAGTATTGTAAAGTATACACTTTTTTACTTTATAATAAACTTATTTTCTACATAATGTAACAGTTTACAATTTCCAGGTTTGAAGATAGCATGAAAAAATAGCATTATTTCAAGTTATCATTGATATAGAGATAAATATATATGTTTCTTCCACACGTCTTTAGATTTCATTTTTTATTTGAATCATGCAATCGAATTTAATATCAATCCTCATTTTCCAGGTCGAAAAGTAAAACATAAAAATTGTTTGTTCGAATTCAACTCCTAATTTAAAGTCGTTGATAGTTTATAACTTTATTTCAATCAGTAACTACTACCGGTTTTCAAATACATAAAACTCAGATTATGAATGGTAGCCAAGCATGACTTTAGAAGAACGCGTGCATGTTTGAGCTTAATGTTAGAGAATAAGTTTGCCTCGACTCGGTTGTGGTTAATAATATATATAGCACTGCAAACGGTGTTACTTTGCTATCGCAGGAGAGTTACGTAACACAATGTAATGTGTTTAATTACGTTGCATTCTTTCTGTGTGTGTTTTTTACTTAAAAGAGTAAATTCATGATCTGGGTGAGATTTATTAAGAGTTCTTTTTTTATTAGCCGGTTATTTATTTGACACCTGAAATTCTTATTGCTATTGTATTCTTAAAGATTATTTTTCAACTTAATGATTTCTACTTAATGTCATATTGTTGGGTTTTTTTCTTTTTTGTAATATTTGTATCTAGATTTCATATAAAACTAATAGAGATTTTAGATGTTTTTGGTTTAACTCACATTTTTTTGAGTGTCTTTAAAGACGATTCAATTAATCGACTGATTTTAATTAAGTTTTGATTAGAATCGTGAAATAAAACAATAATAGATCTTATATATGTTTTATTACTTTTAAGTATGATTGTTTATTAACGTTGCACTGAAAGCAACACTACGGATCTCTCAATTTTGATCCTCCATCAAGTAATTACGAGGATGGGAGCCTCGTGTGGTACCTCCACTCCAAAATTCTACACCATACCAGAAGGAGAGACTTCGTTCAGATTAAAGCATCAAACGCTTTACACGGAGTCTTTAGTAGCTCAGGACTCAACCCAGACTCGACGAAAACAACGCCGGATCATGACAGATTAGACTACTGCAGCCATCGTTACGTGTGTAAAATTGAACAATTCTAGTTTATATATGGTTATAAAATTTTTAAAACATTTACTAGATCCACACACAAAATAAGTTAGTTATTTATTTATTTTTTTTTTTTCCATTTAACACTATTAGGAGTTTACGTTGGCGCGATTTCGAAAATCACCAAATTGATATATTCAAAACTGTGCCAAAGGTGCGGGCAAAACAACATTTTCAGCATTAATTCCATATAATAGTCCATCATCTGAATTTTACAATTAAAGTAGAATACACCAAAGCTCCTTTATATATTCTAATCGGATCTATAATTTTGTATAGGTAGCTTATTAAAGAGTTCGAAAAAAAAAATTAATTACAAAATTTCGCAACAGTTATATGCATACAAAATTATGTAATTTTCAATAATTAAAATAGAAAAAGATTATATGTGAAATTATTGACTTCACCTGACTGGACTTGATCGAAGCTCTTGGCTCGACAGTACTCTTAACCTTGTAAAAATGGTGAAACAGAACACATGACATTTGCCTTGACCATAATATTTTACTCAAAGATATTAATTTGAAAAAAAAAAATAGATTTTATTTTAAAATTTAAAAAAAAATTAAAGAGAGACGCAATAATTTAGAAAGAGAGAAATTGAAAAAAAATTAAACTAAAAAAAACTGAATATTTTAAACTCGGAAAATATATTTTAAAATAATAAAAGATGTCTTTAATAAATTTCTGTAAGTTTGATAGTTTGGGATTTTTTAGGTGTGTTAAAATTGAAAGGACATTTCTTGTATAAAAATGACGACTGAGTTGTTTTATTTACTCATTTTAAATTCGATAATTTTATTGAATTAGCGACATTGGCTGTCCAGGAGCAATTAAGTAGGCTATTGAGGCGTACAAATATTATGGTTGTGGAATTATTCTTCTAGGAGAAGAAAAGTTCTTTCAAAGATTATAAAATTGTCTGTCCTGTTTTAGATTTCTTTGCTAGCGATTACCGGTTTAGGGTTTGGAGGATGTTTTAAAAAAAAAGGGAATGTATCTTTGACGTCGTCATGAAATCTTTCACTTGTCATGGCGTCGTAACACAGGTGAGGAGGACTGGCAATGGGAACTATTGCTTGTTAGTAATAGATAAGGGAAGTTTGGCAGTGAGTTGGTTCTGAGGTTTTCATTGAATTTTCAGTAATAATTTAATTTAATTTTTTTTTTTTTTTTTTTTTTTTTGGGGGGGGGGGGGAGTTGGTAATTTAGAGTGGCCTAGCTGGCGTCATGTGACTTGTTATGCGGTTTCTTTAATATTTTTCTCAACTTTTTCAGTAGTGCACTCTTTGGTAGATGGGGGTCTTGGTCATTGGATGCATCTTGTTTTGCAATTCTTAGAGCTATGACTGTATAGAGCGCCAATTATGGCATTAGCTGCTAAAATCACTTTTGAATCTTCCGATTTTAAATTACCATATACATAAGCTAAATCTTGTAAGTTTTCTGAAAGTTTTAGAGTACGATTTATCTAAATTTGGAAAGATGGGGGAGTTTTTGTTTTATGTTATTTCTTTCTTAATTCGTTGGATTAACTCATCGAAACTTTGGCTGTAGAGTTCTGAGGTTATGTCTTCAGGAAAAGGTATCAGGAAGCTTTTAAAACTATTTTTATTGGTCTTTTTTCGAATTTCGGAGTTTTGAAGTAATACTCAATTTCATATTCTTTGAACATGGCAATAATTCAAGTGCTCTTGATTCTCGGTCTCAAGGAAAATTTTGTTAATTCGCAAGGATAGTTTATTTTTTATGATGGTAAGTTATCATTAAAAAAATTTTGAGGGTTCTAAATGTTAGTTAAAGGAGATTCTCATCAGATAATGGAGAATTTCGAGGTTTCCAGCTTTTCCTGTTGGTGCATTAAAGTTTCTCTCTAATCAAATATTGAATTTACGAGAAGGGATGATATTTTTTCTAAGTTAGTTTCATTTGGGTTGTTCAAATTGGTTTTGTAAGTAATATTTGATAGCTGTTCACTTTTATTTGTTTTAAATTCACTACTTGCTCTATTTGGGATTAGAGGGAAGCAGCCTTTTTTTTCGATGTTTTAATTTTATGTCACCAGATTTGATTAAAGGTGATTATTTTAGTATCATATATCTTAGGAATTTCAACAAGATTTGAAAAGAGGATTATTAAAATCTTTTGCAGTTTGCAAGCGAGGGAGAGAGGAAGATAGTCAGTATACTTTGCTATGATTATTGAGTTCAACATTCTTTATTTGGGGCAGGTGAATGTCGGCTCATTGGAAAACTTTCAAGATGTTGTTTGGATGCAATTAGTGTGGTGTAGGAGGTTCAGGTTACGAGAGTGATTGCTGTTTCGATTATGTTAGGCAAGTATCAATTTTAAGCATTTTTGAGAATTTACATCTTTATTATCGTTGTCAAAGTGTTCATTGTTTCAATTAAAGGTCAACTCCATATTCAAACCAGTTTCCAAAATTCCCTGTTTTTTATGAAAGAAGTCGTCAGACGAAATATATGAACCTAAAAAAGGGCTGTGGCGTCAAAAATAGGTCCTGCGTTGTAAAAGTAAAACAGCAAAAAAACACTCAGTATTCAGAATAAATTCCCATGATCTTCATTTCACTGACCTTCAAACCCTTTTCAAAATATTGTAGGAAGAACGACAAATCATTAATCAGGATTTGCAGTACAACATCTTAAAAATCGAACACAATCATCTAAAAATATTCTTCTCAACTGAAAATTATCAAATCGCCATTCATCCTTTATAAAATTATTTGAAGAGCTGTTAGTTATATATAAGAAATAAAAATAACTTATTCATACTTAGATGACGAAAGAAATTGCAAAAACACAAAGCGCTTTTATATGTACCTTATTTAAATTGGAATGAATTCATATTCATGTTATATGTTGCAATGAATGCTTGAATTTTTTATGATATTCATAATTAATTTCCCTTTATGTTATTCACAACGTGTATCATTCTTTAACGAATTGTATTGTGAACTCTAGAATTTTAATTTGTTGTTTCTACTGATCCAAGTACAGTTTTATTTTTTTATAAACTATTTTTTATTTATCTATTTTGATTACTTTTTATTCTGTATTGGAGAATTAAAAGCGTTATGTTATTTAATTCATTGTTACTATGTAGCATTTGTCTAACCTGAAATCTTGAATTACCTAAATCGATTTTAATCTTGGTGAGAGTTGAATGTATTTTATGAGATAATTAATTGTTTCTCTAAATCAAATTATTTAACTATTCGATCGAACTTATTTATATACGAAACAATGTAAGTTGTAGATATTTGCCTGTTTTTTTATTTCATTTTTTTGATTTTTTAATAAGAATGCTGCTACCAATGCCATTTTTAGTCAAAATTATTTTAAAATCAATAAATGGAAGAAATTACCTCCACAACATTGTAAAGTCTCGAAAAAAGCGTTTCAGTGCTATTAATAATTTCGCGCATTAATGCTTCTGCAACAACGCCAGAAGTTGTAACGCCTTACCAACCAGCCAAATGGGACGTCTTTTCAGCCCAGTTGGTAGGAGCGCGGTAAAGCGACCGGTTACCATTCTTCAGGCCCACTAGACCAGGGTTTGAAACGGCACCGACTCTCATGGTGGGATAACTCTTCCTCTCCACGGGGTTATCCCCGATGTTTGGAATCACGTCTACGCCGAAACTGAACATACCTGGCCCAGCCTGCCGCCCGCAGGTGTACATGTGACCCGCGGGCTGGTGCAATAAAGATTCTATCTTTTTATTGTCCATAGCAGCACCAAGAACATTCTACCATAAGTCGTAACATGCCCCCACCACCGTCGGAATATCTCACACCTTTACTCAACTATTGCTTACGATTTTCTTTAATTCTGTTCCAGAAACAATAACAAGTTTGTTTTATAAAGCGAGCGGGCCATCTGGAGTTATTGAGGATACACAATATAAACTAACCAACCACTTACTGAAGAGAGCGGGTGTTAATTATTAGGCGTAGAAAATACGACCTGAAACTCAACAACCAAAGGCGTCATTATCAAACCTAATATAATTGACGCAGAAAAATATTGTTCAAACAGACTGACTGCTCGGTGTCTTTCGATCGTTAGTAATTATTTTAGTGCCGGTGTTATGTTGCAACTGTAGGAAAGTATTTTTTTTAAATAGCATCTCGAGTAAATATATTTAATTCAATGAAATGTAATTTCCATTAATTTTTTAGCAGAATAATTTCTTGATTTCTCTAATGAGGTTCAGGAGAATTAGTCACTTCCCACGACTCGAAAGGTGAAAGTTGTAGTAGTTTTAACGGGAGAATTTGAATCATCGTATTTATCACTTGCGCGTGCGTGCGCATACACACACACTCATACATCATACACACACACACATATATATATATATATATATATATATATATATATATATATATATATACAGAAAAGAAAGAGACTCGCCTTTATAAAATGTCCAAAGCGGCAATAAAGTCTTTGGGATTGGACGAACCTACTTTAAACATTTATCTTAATCTTGCATAAGCAATATGAAGGAAATATAGGTCTGTATTATATTACACTCCACTTATATTCGAATTTAGCGACCAGAAATCAATTAGATTTTATATATCATATTATTCTATGTAAAATTATTTTAGAACCTGATTATTTCTTCTAAAATTTTTATATTGATTTTTTATATCTTTAAAGATATTTCGAGAATTTTTTTGGGGATTCTTACATTCCTAAATTTATTATTCATGCCTTAACGCTAAATTTTTCGGAATTAGAAACATATAATGGCCGTAAAAGGACAAAAAAATATTTTTTAGCTGACTAAGGTGAAATTATATTCTCCTTAAGAAACAGAAATTGAAAATGCAGCAAATGATCTATAATTTCTTAGTTTCAACGGCTGTGATTGTCCCTATTATTTGTTATGAACTTTTTTTTTGAGAATACTTATTTGGCAAAGAAACTGAAATAGTACTAGGTTTTTTTGTTAAGATTCCAAAACATTTCTAATTTTTTACTAAACGTTTGACAAACGCTTCACAATAAACATCCAGTGTCAAGGGCAAAAAAAACTGAAATTCCTCCATTTTGGCTTATGATCACGACGTCATGCGTTACAAAGGTACAGAAAAAGAATGTATTATATTTATTCACAAAAAGAAAGCAAACCAAAATAATGCCACGAACGTCAAGATAGCATACTCATTCCAGGGGTATCTTGCTTGAAAGAACTTCAAATAAAATATGAAACCTCATTTGTCACGAACTGTTTCAAAGTTAAGTCGCGTTGGATTACATAGACATAACTGTAAGCTTTTCTATAATATACTTCAAGTACTATAGTAGTTGCTAATGTTAGTAGGATTTATATCACAGTAACTTGTTTCCTAGTGAGTCTTTATAATTATTGCATTAATAACATTCTTGCGTATCAAGTAGATTATTTTATCCATTCGTAACAACAAAAAATACAATATTCCACTTTTGAGACACCTACGTTCATCATAAAGTCATACTGAATGTAAAAGCCTGAAATAGATAGGTAATTATCAACATAAAATAATAAAATCAATAACAAAATCCCCCCTTAACATTTACTTACCAGACACAGAATCACTGAGATTAATAAACTTATTTTTTCTTGTTCTCTAAAATTAGAATATTTAGTGTTACACCAGTAGAGCGTAAAATACTTATGAAGTGGTAGGTTTTGCTTCAACTATCTGCTGCTAAAATAATCCATACTAATGGTGGTAAGAATGGACGTCGGTTCAAAACACGACTATTAAAAGTTCATTGGGATTGTTGTGGTTCATTACCGGTAATCTTGCGTAAATTAGAAATTTCAATACACCAATGGTATTTTAGTAGTATCTTATAATAAAGTTTATGTTGGTTAAGTTTGAAGACAGTTGTGACCACATGTGACGGTAGGATATCATTTTCGTATGATGACATAGAATATTAACCGAAAAAAAGTATGTTGAAACCACAATATTTAAAGTATTTGAAAATTTAACAAAACATTTAATTTTATTTTGGTAGTTTATTATCAACGTCGATAGAAGCAACATGGCTATTGGCGACGGACCTCATAATTTTAAGCCTCGGTCAAGTTGACGAGGGACAGCACCTGAGCTGGAACCTCCTCTCCTACTTCACACCACCTAACAGGAGAGTTTTGGGCCCCGACAGATTTAACGTGCATCAGCCCCGGCTAAGGGTCTTTGGCACCAAGGCTCAGACCCGCCACTGAACGAAACCGTCATGAATCAGAAACCAGGACCACTAGGCTATCATGGCCACTTTATTTTTTGGCTATACACAGACTTTATTTAACAAAGGCAGTGAAATGCATATATAAAGATAAATGCATCTAATTCAAGAACAATCTGAGGCAAATGTTAATCAAAATACATCCGTAGGAATTAGAATTTCTGTTCTTTAGATGAATTGTTGTTACCTGTTGTGAATTGCTTAAAAAAATTGTTCCTCAATTCAGTTGTTCGTTAAATTCCTCCAAAATAATTTTTTAAAGTATTCTAAGGAATTAAGCACTACAGAACTGCATACATTTACATAGATTACTTTGCATAACTAGAAGAAAATCGAGTCGATTGAGTTCTTAAAAGATTCATATTTAGAATTAAATTATCACGAAAAGAAAACCCTTATTTCTTACTTTATCAGAAGACAGAGGGAAAAAGTATTTTTGGTAATATGTTGATAAAAGTACATCAAACATACCTGTGGTGTTCAAGTACTTGAAGAGTTTTTGTGGCATATCCTTATTCAGAATTTTGAAATAAATAGTAATGTAAGCATGTGAAATTTAGAATACTTCTTTCTACAAAGAAAAGTTAAGATTGTTATTCTAAAAATTCACAGGTTAACAAATGGAATAATAATAATTTATTTTTGTGTTTATATTTATTTTAAAAAAAACATAAATATTACCGTCCTTTTTTTTCGTTTGAAAGGCATTGGTTTTCTACAATAACAATATATTATTAGAATATGAAATAATGTCTTAATTATAAGGATAGTTTTAGAAAGAATAATAAATAAAAAATAATAAGATAGTAAAACAACATCAGGAGAAAAATAATTAGTATATACGTGGATAAAACAGAAAGACAAGGAACTGAAAGAACTGAGGACTCGTTTGTGAGTCTTTTGGTTTTTACAAAGGGGAATTGAAGAGCGACGGAAAAAAAATTGAAGACTCACCTACTCGATTATCAAAACGAAGTAAAACCGTTCCATTAAAGAAAATGATCGAAGCCTCTGTCAAGTCCTTCTACTGTAGGCAAGAGGAATGTGGTTAGGAACAGCAAGGAATATGTTTCTGGAGGAATACGAAATTTTGCTCTTGCGGTTTCAGATGAATAAGTTCAAAGAATAGGTAATTTTCCTGATCCTATACATGTTATATATCAGCCTTCATTTGAAAAATGTGTTTCCTAAAAACCCATGTGATTAGTAATCTTACGTATTTTTTTGGTGTTATGATTGATTTTCCTACTCAAAATCAATCATAACACCAAGTAAGAAATCAAATATGGCGAATTCATTGTCCATGCATTAGATTTTTGCTAAAAAAAAAAAAATTTGCACTTTGCGTCTATTATAAATTGTCAATATTAGATCTTATTAAAATCTCATGATTTTACAACTCATTTATAAAGTCTCTTCATGTTATCCCTTGCCACCCTGTGTACTGCAGTAAACCCATTATCAATAATTCGTAGAGCATATGCAAATCTTGTGATTACTTCAATGCATCTTTTGTTTTGTTTAGAAGAAACTACATCTTTCAAGGGACAATTTTTGCAGCATAAACCGCAGTTAGGAACATAAGTCAAAAATGGAGTTTTCTAGCAAAATAAACCATTACTGTTAAACTTTAGTCAGAAAAAATAGTTAAAACATATTTTATATCTTTTATGTGATACCCAAAAAATAAAATTTTCCCATAATGTCCTATCTGAAACACTCCTCAAAGAGCCACCTTTTCTCCCTACGGCAAGTAGTTAAAACTTACTTGTATTGATGCACCAACCGCAGAAGTTGCTTTTTCCTGGAAGCTTTGAAACGATAGCCATAGAATCTGCCTTTATTTGATTTGGCACAATTCTTCTAATTCAAAAGTTGTATGCAGCAGCTGGAATAAAAAAACCAGTTTTGAGAAAAATCCCACTGTTCAGCAAAAAATTGAAGATAAAATTTAAATAGTAGCATATAGATGGAATGAATATATAAATAAAGTTCTGAAAACAGATGTTGCAAATAGTCTAAAAATTGTCCCAAATTATTGTGGCTTGCTAATAACATTAATTATGGGAAGTATAAAAAGTTATATAAACAAAAATATGCAAATAAATTATACAATGAGTAAATTATTTAAGAAACATAATAAATAAGAATGTGAAAATAATTCCCATTAGTAAACATTTCCACCGAAAAAAAATTTCACACAACATCATCACCGTTACCACAACTTTACATGTCACCTAAGAGGTTATGATGTATAAATACATCATCTTTTCTTTGTATAGGAAAGGCAGATTTTCCAAAAAATAAATATTTCACAAATCATGAAAATATTAACTTACAGGAATGAAATCAAAATTGCTAATGTACTTTTTGAGCAGCATTTTTAATTTCAACCATAATTTATTTTGCAATTACAGAATAATTAACACATTACTCTTTTGAACACTTCATAATGATTGAAACTATTTTGTGAAGAAAATAGATTTAAAACTGAAAAATAAGAACTATGAGGGAGCAAAAAATTTATAACACGTTCCATAAATGAATCATTGGCAGATAACATTGTTTAAAAAAATATGATTAACGATGTTTGAAATTAAGACTAGATTTTTTTTATTTCAAATTAAGAGGCAGTAAGTGAGAGAATTTAATACTCTTAATAATAAAATTCAGAGAGTAATAAACAAATTGATAAAAAAAAAAGACAAAGAAGTGGAGGATAGATAAGATTTATCAAAATTACCTATAATGAGAAATAAAGAAAAATTATATTTCCCTCTTCTTCTGGGGCTATGTATTCCGAGGGATTTTTTTCTAAAAGAAACATATTAACAAATAAAATATATTAATTGACACCATTTTCCATGTCATCAAGAAGGTGTTTCGCTATAGATCTATATTCCTTACATAAATATATTTAACAAAAAAATATTTTTTGACATTTCTATAACAATTAAACTGGAATAATTGGCACTTAAGTATAAATCCATCAATCAATAAATTGGCTAAGATTTTAGTTACGTAAATAAATAACTTTAAATAAAATTTGTTTTTATTTCTTCAAACTTCTTTCAAATTCTTCATCAGAATTAAATACATGTTCTTCGTGTTTCAGTTGTTTACCTTCATGAAAACTATTGAAGTCCTTCACGAAATATTTCATTGTTCGAAATTTCTCATCACATTTCGCACCCATCCGATTCCCAACATTTCCTTTAATTTCTTTAGACAGCTCAAAAGCGAGTTGTTATTTTTCTAAAAGCGCATCTACAATTTTTCAAAATGACTTAGTTGAAAATTAATCTGACAATATACAACCATTGTTCTAAATTATCAGAAAGCGTAAAGGAGCAAGCTATATTTACATTGTTTGAATTTTACAGAGCATTTGAATTCGGAGGGGGGGGGGGTAAAAATTATTCCCTAATCCTTCCACGTTCCCGAGATAACGTTGTCGTACCTACGTTTTCAGTAGACTCGTCCCGTTCATTTCTTTGGCCTCAATTTTTACAGGCGGTAGTATTTCCTACTGTAAATGATTACACACTCCACTTCTCAGTTTTTTCTTTCCATTTCAGAAAGTCATGTTCTGAATAAAAACAATCTAAAATTTTTATTCAACGTTGTGCACTTGTTGTACGTGATTAATTAAGCCTTAAATAGAATAGATTTAAAATGAACTAAGCGCCATCAGGAGACATCCAATATGATCCATGCTGTTGCAACCTGCGCATGCGTGTTCTTATTGACAAAATGAAATTCTCTCCCCAAGTACATTTCGGAGAACACTCTTCCGTCTTGTTCGGTTTCCGTTCCGCAAGAGACTCGTGTAATAAACTTAGCGCCCCCCAAAAAGTAACAATGTACGTTTCTTCCGTCTTTTCACCCACGTTATGGATTTTTTTTTTTTTTGGTTATAAATTTCCCAAATAAAATTAGTTGTAAATTTTAATAATATAAATTTTCGATTTAAAAAAAGTGGGGTTTGACATATGGTCTTGATCGTTGTAATTTCTGGCATAGGTCACAGTAACTGCTAAGATTGTCGTTACTGTGAAGTGCAGATTTTTCTGCAATGAAAGAAAGGTGTATTTAAAAGCGATAAAATGAATATACTGTGATATTGACGTTAGCTTCCCTCTAAGTTAAAACAGAGTAAAGGTTGCTACTTGCTATGTCCTTTATGTAATAACTAGCTGATACCCACCTGCTTCGCTGGGCAGACGACAATATTTTATTTCGCAACCTATACGTAAAATGTTAAGAAAATTTTCAATTTTTAAACGATAATGATAATCTAAATATAAAATTTTAAGAAATTGATTGTCTTTAATAATGGTTATCTACCACTTTCAAAAATATGAGAAAAATAATAAAAAATTAGTAAAAAATCACCCTACACACACACACATTCTCCCTATAACATGTTACACCTAATATTGAAAAAGATACAACCATTTGTTAGAAGATTCATCATGTGCTTAGCTTTCAAATGAAATACCCTCGCAATGACATCGCGTCTATCATAAGATTTTTGTCCTAAATTTGCAATACTAAAAAAAAAGTCGAAAAAGTCGGGACGTCCAAAATGTCAAAGCGTCTTGAGTTCGTTCCGGCATGAAGCGAGGTTCTCCAGTAAACGAAGATTGTCTTGTATGTGCGCTACTCTGTATGAAGTAACAATTTTAGTATTTTTCAAAATCTCGCCAAGTTTTGGGGCTAAACTACATTTTCACCAACCATGGGATTCCAAACTCATTTATTTCTATCGCTAAATATGAACGTTTCCTAATTTCGACATGCACGAAATTTCACATACAGAGCTCCTTCTCTAAAATCTTGCCAATCCTCCATCAACGCTTCAATATTAAATTATTTGATATTTTTCCATTTCGCACGCGCAAATCTCACCAAGAAAACTTAATTGGTGACAATACACAGTATACATATAAATATATATATATATTCTGTTGGGCGTCGGTCATATCATTTTTGGCGATAACGTCGCCAAAAATAACATAACCGACGGATAAGAGTAGATTAACGGATTAAAATTACATTTTGGATAAGACTTCCTAAAATCCGTTCTTAGTGAGCGTCTACATCGCAAAATGAGTAACTATGCTAAATTTCAAGTCAATCGATTGTATAGTCTTAGAGATATCGTGATGAGTCAGTCAGAGGTATTTCGCTTATATATATATAGATTGAAGATATATTTTGTCAAGAATACAAAACTGAAGTTCAGCATAAATTGTGAAAACAATACATGCTACAAAATAACATCAGATATTGTTGTTACTTATACTATAAGGCAGAATATATTTTTAAATTGTCCTTTGAGTCTTTTTTCTGAAATTTCTAAACATCCAATACAAATGTTATTAAGTTAGAAGAATATGTAGATATTACTTTGGAAAGGTGAACATTCTTGAGAAATGATGAGACATTATGTTAAAATATTTACTATCTCACTGGATGATTCGAAACTATTATTCTCACCCATATATCCCGATGATTTGCTCTCTTTCTATGATAAGAAAATAAATTTAGAATTAGAAGGGATCCTGTGTACACTCCAACTAAAATTCGCTTCTGTCAAACAGGAGAAACTTTTCAAATGATCGGGTTTTTTTTTTTTTTTTTTTTTTTGCTTGCTTGCTTGAGTGCTTGAGTTCTAAATATTGTGATAAACCCAACGGGCAATTACGTATTTTAATGGCAGTTGAAAGTGTTTCTACGTTGTAAATCCTATTACCAAATGTATTTCTTTCCTTGTCTCTCAAAGCGTTCCTTCGTTATTTAATCCACAGTTTCACTTTGAAGGTCATTGCTCTTCCAGACTGTTTCCATTTGTCTTGCAAAGAGATTACGATTTTCATAAAATTTTATTTTCTTAGGTTGACGTTTATTTTTCGAACTATCCATGGTGTTTAAATTCAAAATATTAATCTAAATAAACTATTCTGCAGTTTAAACAGTTGTTTGAAAGAGGAATAAAATAACGATTAAAAGCAAAAATCGAACGCAATTCAAACTATCCAGTTCAGTAAAATAGTAAACAGAATCTAAAATTTTCATTGATATTTTGGAAATGTTGCTACGAAATGTGATGCCAGATTTCTCAAAATGATTCTTAATAAAATTAAAAAACTTTTTGGAAAGAATTATAAGCAACAAAATAAAAAATTTCAAAAAACGTGATTCTAAAATTATTAATTGTTATATTTAAATAACTTTGTCCTAAAAACAGCAATATTAAAAACTGAAGAACAACATAAAAATTATAAAATTGCTCTATGCAAAGTCTTGCAAAGAACAGGTTTAGCTACCAAAGGTGGGCTTTTTTTTTTATATGTTTTCCTTAACTCACATTGTAACTTTGGGTCAAAACTCTAAATGCTTTTTTCTCACATTTTAAAGCGCTCAATTTAACTTCAATTTTCTACACACGACTGATTGGAATGACAACACGATAATTTATTTATAATTAATAATAATTAATTGATTTAAAGTAATTATTTAAAGAATTCAATTTTATGCCAAGTTTCTCACCAAATAGTCGCCAAATCCATCGCTTAAAAATTTATCGTTTGCTTTAATTTTAATTATGGATTAAATATATTCAGTTTAATAACATAATTATCGTCTGCTTTAATTTTAATTGTATGTAGCTTAATTGTTTTACATAATACTTAATGAAGCTAAAAAGTGTTACACGTATTTATTTTAGATGATAAATTTAATTAACATCTAATAATGAAATAAATTATAGAAACTAATTATTGAATAAATTCAATTTGACTCGACGTTCCCTTTTGCTTTTAAAATTTTAGGTATAAAAAAATTATATTAAGCGAAGTGTGGAGTTTGAAAGAAAATCCATGTTTAAAAATACTCGTTTTTTACCGGTGTTATTATTTATAATTGTTATTAAATTACTCAATTCAATATAAGAATTAAAGTAAACGATGAAATAACAAGAAATGGATATTGGTAAACTTTTCGGATATTAAAATTAAAGCAAACGATAAATTATTAAATTGAATATTATATCAGCTGCATATAATTAAAATCAAAGCAAGTGATAAATTATTAAATTGCAAATATTTAAGCTAAATGTAATTCAAATTGAAGCAAGCGATGAGGAATTGAAAAGTGATCTGGTACGCCAAAACACTCTGCCTTAAACAATAGTCCTTTGGGTGGCTAATGAAACACATCAGACTTTTGCAAACGCAATCTCGCCGAACATTGAATTGTGATCAACGGCTTCACAATTCTTGTTTTCATTTGAAATCATTGCTAAGTCGAATAACCTTTCATGGAACTTGAGGCACACAATTTTTTTTTTTTTTTTAAAGTTTTAGTTCCGAAAAACTTCATTCGCCTAAAAGTACAAAAGGGAAATTACAAAAATACCCCTAGGCTATAAATAAATTTAGAAACATAGACTATTGACCTTTTTTATTTTTGTTATGTAATTTAAAATGCTTATGGGCGAGTCTGCATTTGTAGTAGAGTTTGGGTTTAGAATTTTATTTTATAGTTTTTCACCGGTTAAATCAAATACGACAATATATTTATATTTACCTTGATTTTGAATTTGCAAAATACCATCTAAATTCATATATGATTGTTTTATTATAAACATAATCTATATCTAGAAAATTTCATAAAAATCAGAATAAATCATTATATTTCGTTATCTCTCGAAACATCATAGTAAGGTCTCAACCGTTACGCCTAAAAATTTAAAATAAATATTGATTCAAAATTTTTGTTTTGTTTCTAAAACAGATTAATCTGTACCTTGAAATGAAAACTTATTACTTAAGTTTACTTTTTTTTTTTCTTTATAACATTCATTTAGATTTAAATTTTATTTCAGCGCATTTTATGAAATATAGCAACCCTTGAGTAAACTAACACAAGAAATGGAACTTAGAGGCACACAAATATTTTTTTTTTTTTTAAGTTTTAGTTCCGAAAAACTTCATTCGCCTAAAAGTACAAAAGGGAAATTCCAAAAATACAATTAGGGAATTTTTCGCTACTTAGTATAATGAAAAGAAAATTCGCTATTTAGTATAATGGAAATTTCGCTTGCCTGTCAGACAAGCGACTTTTCAAATCATCTGTTGATAAAATAATTCCTGAGACTTTCTTGGCATCATTACCTTAATTTCTTACGAAGATGCAAATCGTAGCATTTGATAATGAATGAGATTCGCTACGGAAGTTCAAACATATCTGGATCTTCACTGGAGGAGAAGATCCAAGGCACTAACCCCACATATGGCCTCTCGTAGGATGCGCAGCGCCCTCTATTTTTTTTTTTTTTTTACAACAACCTTTGTTAGGATATCAAACCAAACTGAAATTGAACAAATTAATTACCATGTTTTGATTTTATCTAATATTCATAGTTTAGAATGTTGAGTATTCACAGGACTCGAAGCATTTTCAGTGAAATAATGGAAATGTTTACAAATTTCCAATTTCAAAAATCTTAGAAGGAGCGAATGGCATTAATTCTGTTTTCCCATCTTTTTCTTCTTTCATATTAAAATTATCGATCAATATTTTTATTCAAAATATTACTTTAATTATTGAGTATTATTGGACATTTTTCGGACAACAGACTTGTTAATCTACTTTAAAAGGTTTTCCCAAATAGCACAGCATATTTTGATTTTACTCTTTAGACTTTTTATATGTTCCACTGTAATCGGATCGAATATAGCCTACATTTTATTTAAATCCGAAAAAAAATTCCTGCTATTAAATTCGAAAAGCTTAGGGCTGTCTCCTACAAACGCTAATTTTGTTCAACTAAATATTGTTCAACACGAATCATTCTTTTTAATAATTGCACTCCAATTTTTTTTTCCTTTCAATTTCCAAATATTTCTATAACTCTTTATAAATGGCGCATTTTTAAAATAACTAAACTTTAATTTAATTCTTTCCATTCTAGAAAGCTTTTCATATGCGCCATACTGTTACGGTGAGGAAAAAATTCACAAATAGGTGTCTCCTATTAAAGTAACCAGCAATAAATTCGTGAGGCAACAAACTAATTTCTTAACAAAAAATACTGCATGCGATATTTACTCCTTTGAAGATATGCTCACCAGTCCCTATAATTTTAAGCCGTTTGGCTACTTTCGCATATAAAAGTGAACTAAATCCACAGAAAACTGGCGCCAGTTAAAATCACGTGATTACAACTCTAAAAAATCAGCGTGGTCTCTATTAACACAGGGTTTCTCTCTATGCTCAGTATATACATGAACATCCACATTATTTCAATATGTATATATATATATATATATATATATATAATTATATATATATGTATGTATATATATTCGGCAGGAAATAACATGGATATATTTTTAATGTATCTATTATCTATTATTAAAATCCAAATCACGAATATTAAAAAATCCTTAGTAAAAATATTATGAGAAACAATAACGAATTAATTGACAAAATAAGAACTCCAATATAAGAAATGAAGGAAAATCATTGACCGTTAGGGAAAAAGGTACTAGTAATAATACCAAAAATTATATCAAAAGTACTCAAAAAAAAAATTTCTACGGAAAATTTTTACTGCCCCTCACGTCAGCGCCCTCTCATAGTTTCGGATATTATTAAAACGTGACAAGTTTTCTGACCATTCGATTAAGTCTTTCATCGAAGATATTTGAAATTTCCTTTTAGAAAGGTTTTACGTTTGAATAAACTTATCTATTTTTCTTCTCGCACAGAATAATGTTGCTGCGTTTCAAAAACTGCTTCTACAATAAAAATATTAACAAGACAACAACTATTTAACTCGTTATGGCAGGGAAAGCATAGCGCTCATGGTTCATAGGAGAGAAAGAAGGATTTCCATTCAAACAACAAGGAACAAGATATGTTGAAGAAAAGTTTATAGTATAATGAAAAATTTAATGCGTGCCTCATTCTTTCTTCATCAGAAGAGATTGTCTTGGGGACATTTGAGGCAATTATATATTATTCTTACTGCAGATTGATATTTTCATTTGTGTAACAAACACTTTTCTCAAAAAATTATTTTATTTCATTTTTTAAAATAGGAAAAACAACTTACATGACTACAAGGAGATGGGAGGGGAAAGGGAGGAATAGTCAGAAATAAACCAAAATTTTAAAACAAAGTGGTGCTAACTGGAAAAAAAAACCGTTTATTTGTGAGAAAATTTGAAGGTTTATTGTAAACATATATATATTCTATTTTTATATTTTGAGAGTTGAAATAGGTGTTTATTTAAGATATCGCCTAAATTTATATAATTTAAATATATAGAGAGTCTTTCGCAATGGTAGTCGTTACGTCACGATCATAATAAATGACGGAACAATAATGTAATAATTTAAAACTCTAATTATTACATTTTCGTTGACGCTGACGTTGATTTCTGCGGGCGCCTAGAGCGCGGAGCGTTCTTCTAGCCCGAAATCTGAAAGATAAATGTTCCTTCGGGTGAAAATGGAAAATACATTATTCTATGTTGTTTCCTGAATGCTGATAAGAACTTTGAGTAAAATTGGGCGAGTAGAAGTGTTATTATCTCGGAAAAAAGTACCGGAGACATTAGTGTTTCCTGGTGGCTATTAGAGTCTTTAATAGATGCTGGATGCTGTTTGAAAAGTGAACTTCTTGAGAAGGAAAATGAGATGGTGCATTCTTATTGGTCGAAAGAGGATGTACACTTATACTGCTGCTATTGGCTGCCATTGTTGTTGTTAAGTGTTGCATATATAGAGTGGGAGGAATTTTATATTAAAAAGTTATCCCTTGAAGCAGAATACGTACAAACTTTAAAACAGACGTTAACTAATGATATTGATCAACTTAAAGAATCAATCCGAAAAGAAATATTAGAATCATTAAAAAATAATCCCATAGATGATGGCTTTGTGACGGTCAACCGACGCAAAAAATCAAATCCAAGGACGCCACACAACACTATAACTTTAAAACAACTAATAATTCACTTAACAATGCCCCTACAACATCCATGCCATTTGCCAACAAATTCCAAAACCTTGAAATAGAAGAAAATATGGAGCATCAAACTTCCTGCACCCCTAAAATCCCTCCAATAATTCTCACAAAAATTAAAAACCCAAACGAAATCATAAAAAAAATTAATACAGTCACCGGAGAAAAAACAGTTGACCAAATTAATGGCACCAACCTAAAAATATTCCCCACTACCATAGACTCTCACCTTTCCATTCAAAAACACATAGCTGAAAACAATATTGAAGCTCACACATACGAACTCCCAGGTCAAAAACTTGCCAAGTTTCTAATCCGAGGACTTCCAGTAGACACTGATCTCAAAATTATTATTAATGAACTCCAAAACTATGGCTGGCAAGTCGAAACTTGCCATGTCATGAAATCCAGGAAAGCAAATCTCGCCATGCCACTATTCCTCATCCAGGTTCCCTAAAATCCTAAGAACGCCGAGATTTTCTCAATAGATCAGATCAGTTACTTAAAAATCATAATTGAACCCCTCAAAAAAAGAGTAATCCCCAACCAATGTTATCGTTGTCAATCCTTTTTTCACCATTCAAAATTCTGTGCCAGAACTCCTTGATGCCTAAAATGTGCAGAAAGCCATTTATCTAATCAATGCCCCAAATCTAAAGAAACCCCTGCAACATGCTGCAATTGTGGCGGCCCACGCACAGCCAACTACACAGAATGCCCAAAAAAAACCCTAAATTTTAAACCCTCCCCATCCCCAGCTGTTAATGGTTGGGAAGAACGTGTTAAAAAAAACAGCCCAGGCTACTGAGTAAACCACCACTCAATTATTTCCTTCTTGCAATCGTTGTGATGATTAGCCTCTGAAACTGGGGTGGGAGGGAAAAGAATTTTAAGATCATTCATATTTGATAAGTGTTTGATTCAAGATACCTCTAAGTACAATTACTGATTCAAATCTTTATAGTGGGCATTAGAAGTCATAAAAGGAATGCACTGTTCTTTGTATTAAAGTTTCGGAGTCATTGTGTAAAGAAGGGATCCAAATTAGGAAGAATATAAATAAAGCTATTGAGATTGGGCTTTTTTGGTTAGGTAGAGTTAAAACTATACTAGTTGTTTCCTACTGAAGGAGTAAGTGGATGCAAATGTTTAGTGACGTTTAATAAAGATCATAGTACCAGCGACAACTGGTTTATAGTCTGTCATTACATTAAAATGAAAATATAATTTGATAAAAATACTGAGGGGTTTAGGTGAGTTTCTTGAATAAAAAAAAATGTCAAGGTGAGTAATAATAATAAATTCCCCGAAGCTCATTCAAGTAATTCCATTGGCATTCAATAAATTTAAGATATAAGTTTAAATTTAGTTTTATTATAAATAATCATCTTAATATAATTATCCATAATGGCTTCGAGTATGGCTGAATTTTTGTGTGTCACTATCTTTAGCAACTTTGATTTTTCAG
>BMAW01094713.1:0-35509 GCA_019974015.1 Nephila pilipes
CCTTCATTATATTTTCTTATCGTTGTTTTTTTCTTAAGAAAAAAATACTCTAATACTAAAAAAGTACTTTACAAAATTAAGTTAGTTCAGAAACATATTTTTTATTCATAATGTAGGCGCCATCTCCCTCGTGTTTGAAAATATGAATCCTCATAAAAATGAAATAAAAATTATAAAAGAGTGTATACATATGTTAAGAATTTTTCAACAAACTCTAAATTTTAAGTATAAAAGTTTTTCTAAAGAATCCATAATTCGAAAGCAATATAAACCCTTTGAAAACAAAGTATCCTAAATATTGATAATATCAGTGTTTACCGAGTTATGCAAATTATTTAAAAAAAATAATGTTAAAAAAAAATTAAAAAAACTTTATTTGGAATAAGAGTACTATTTTTGAGAGTATGAAAATGTGTACGTGTAATAAATGATCAGCAGGACACAAAATATTCTCCCTCTGTAATGAAAACATAATCTAATTTATAAATTTAAATTGTAATAAGGAAACAGAAGCGGAAAAGTGGTTTTGAGTACGTTACTTTCTAATCCTAGCTAAAGTAGAATTTTGATACTCAATGTCGATTTCAACCCCATTTTATTCTTACAGATCTATGGGGAAAATACAATTTAAGGTACTTGGAAAGAAATTCCGTTCTACAGGAGCTATCGATAAACTTTAAAAATGTAAGAGCTAAGTATGGTGTCTTAGATGTATTGTTAAAAACATGTATCGGCCAAAATAGCAGATGACGATACTGTAGCTGCCAAAGGATTTAAAGTTGGAAGGAACATCTAATTTTTTGTCAGCCCTTTTACGATTGGCGTCTTGAATTTAGGAATCTTTGATGACATACAACATTACAATTCAAGTTACGCTTACCAAAATAAACCGACTTATTCCAGTTATTAATACTTCAGCTGATGGGGTAATAAGATACAGAAGTAAGTTCCATACTTCAAATGATTCAGATCAGTAGTTGTGAATGATCCAGGAGAATATAGTACTGTGTATAAGAATAAGTCGTTCACTCGTCCAGATAGAACGAATCAAAAATGAAGTTAGTTCAAATATTTACAAAAAATAACAGCTAACTGATAACCGAAATTATATAACTAGCAACAGAAAGTTACAACACTAATACAGAACTTAGTGATATGGAACAACTGTCAAGTAACCTCGTAGATATTTCTACAAACAAAATCCGAGCATCCTGCAAACGTCTTCGAAGAACTCTGGTTAGTTGCGTTGCGAGGACGATGAATCTTGGTTCTATATATAGATATCTTCTATTAATCCAGAATGAACTCGGCAGGTCCCGGCCGTCAAAGATAAGAAGTAAATCAAGACAGCTTCAAGAGGGGAGTTAAACTAGACAGTTGGGGAAGGACAGTTGGATCACCTTAGCAAACTAATTCTTATCCTCTTTTGCTGTGTTCTTCTGAGGGTTGCATGGATATAAACACAAACACTACAGGTGCGCGCGCACTTGCAATGGTATAACTGCACATGAAGAAATAAGTTGTTCTAACGTGTTGCCTCATGGTAAGGTTGCAAGTGATACCAGAAGGGCCACCACGTATTCAGTGCATTAAATATCTAAATATTAAATTGTATTCTTGTTACTTTGCCATGGAATGAACTATGCATATGGACGGAAAAAATAATTATAAGTTACCACACATAAAAAAGTTGGTGTTTTGATCTCAAAACATGAGCTGGATTTCATTAATTGTGGCATATAAATTACTGCTGTGATGCATAAAGCTAAAATAAAGTAACTGTTATATTTATGAAGCTAACATTAAATAAATTAAGAATGAAGCTAAAATTAAATAAATGATATGTTTGAAAATTAAGATAAAGTTTTAATTATTACTAGGAAATATCCGAGAGTAGCCTGATAAAATTTATTCTGCATATTAATTTATTTTTATGTACATAATGTTGTAAATAATAGCTATTAATGCTGATTTGTTTAGTTTCAGGAAACCGTAGGTCAATGTATGTAAAAAAGGAGGCTTGCAATTTAATTAAGATCCTTCATTTGAAAGTTACACTGCCTTTAAAATCTACAATGAAATGACGGAAAGTTATGGATATAATAACCCTTTATATGTCACTGTTGTGAGGTGGAAAAGGAATTTTGAAACTGGTCACATGGTCTTTTCAGACGATCTAAAAATTGAAAGACTTTCATTCATGCATAATGTTGTCACAATGAAGAAAGAGGAGGACCTTATCCTATTATTTCAAAGAGCAACTTTTTAAATGTGGCTGCTCTTGGTTAAGGCAATGCATATAAAATTGTTTTCGATAAATTGCATGCCATGGGTGTCAGCACATTGAGTTCCACTCTTGTTGATTCTTTTCAGAAGCAAACATGGTGCTACCTTTCAAAGGAGGTGTTGAATCTTTTAATCAAAACTAAGACGATTTCTTTTGGTCTTCTGGTCCCTATGGATAAATCTTGAGGCTATCGAGATCAGGAGACCAAATGGACGGAATGCAAGGATGGAACGCAATTTGCTAAGTTTTACAATGATGGCTATCCAAAGTTCAAGAAACGCTGGGAGAAATGCGTAACTCTCGATGGTAACTATGTAGAGAAGTATTAAGAATAACAAATAAAAGTTAAGTTTCTATTTAATCATTTCTTAATAATAAATGAGTCTTTGAGATACCTTTCTCGTATCTTTAATAAAAAATTAATGATTATTAAACTCATATAATTATACCGTACTTAATAAGTTGTACTTAGGCTTTGAGATTGCAAATTGGGTTGCAAAGAACATTATTCTTTTAAAAAGGAATTATTACTTCGATGCAAATGTTTTAAGTAGATAGGACAATCATTTTGATACGTAGGAAGTAATAAATTATTTGAATGTTGTCTACCAAGCGACTTATACCATGATGATACAAACAAGCATTAAATGGAAGAACAAATAATATAAATATGTAAATATTCATACATAATTATGAATATTCATATATAATTTGAAACATTTATAAAAACTCTCAATTTTTATTTTCAAAAATCTACTTTTAGAGAAGTGTACAATATTTACTTACCTACGACTAATTCGCGTAAACGTTGTAGTGCAGAATCCCTGTTTTCATCAGTTTCAAACAGCTCATCTTTAGCTTTTTGAACAAATTTATCGGGAATGGTAAAAGCAAGGAAAGGGTAAAGACCTTCACTTGATATTATCATTGCTACCTTTGTGTTTAGTAAACAATGTGCTGAAAATAAAAAGACTTATGAAAACATTTATCTTGACATCGGAAGTGCAAAAATAATTTTTCTTAGTTATTAAATACATTTCAAGAACAACAGATACAATTAATGAAAGTTATAGGTAAGTTTTAAGAGACTAGGATAGGTACTTTGCAACAAATTTATAAGTAAAGAAGAAAGGAAGGTGAGAATGAAGACGAAAAATATAATAGATAAGGTAACTAAAAAGTTACGATTTATTTAAATAATAGGAAAATAAAATGTTTTAAAAATGATTACGTAACTCTGATCAGGGTATAAAATTGTACCTCTAGAGGAAGCAAAATAGTAAGAATTTAAAAGCTACTTGATCAAGTGGCGAAAATTTTCACTATATCTCGCTCATTCTTTTAGTCCCTTGAGTTTAACAGTAAGTGCTCAAGTGCTGCATTCAAACAGTAAGTGTCAATGTAAATACTGCCTCTTATTTACCTAAAATGTTTCATGATAAAATTCAAGAATTTTCATGATATATTAAAGATACAAATGTACACTCAGGAACTTTGGAAACAGCGCACCAAGAAAGAAGCGAGCTACAATCACGAAACTTTGCAAAGTAGTTGAATGATATCCGATACAAAAATGGTCCAAATTTGTGCCGATGCATTTGAGCCAATGAGCAATGTGCATGACCACAAATCCTGCAGTGACGCTGCAATTAGGAATCTCGACTTGCGCATTGTGGAATATTCAAAAACGCAACGATCAAATTTCAACTGCAGGAGGACTTAAGTAAGCGAAGAATTCCAGGTACATGTGTGAGAAGACATTTCGTACAGTTAAGGGAATTTGACTGGGTTATGATCATCGGTATGAAAATCGTAAGCTGGTTGATACACCATGTTACTTGACAGGTAAATTATTCGGCGAGTGCCATTAGGCTATGTTGGGAGGATAATCTAACATACATGATACATGATGGTACTCTCTTGTAGAGAACCGGGCATGAAGCGACCAGAAAGACTTTGAAGCGAAAGGATCTTGCAGCATGAGATAGTGGATTCCTCAGTTATTCGTTCGTCAGTACAATCAGACGTAGGGCTGCCAGTTGTTACATAAACCATTTCCAGACTCCTTGAGGGAGAGAATCTGCAATCCAAACGCCCTTTTCGAGTACTGCCCTTAAGTACCGAAACGTCCGCGACTCCGTTTGCAGTGCTGCCAAACCCGAGTAACATAGAATGCTACAGATTGGCAAAACGTGGTGTTTGGGGATAAGTCCTGATTCGTTTTGGGGACAGATGATAACTTCGCTCGGGTGTGGAAGTGCTTTGGTGAACGGTACAATGTCACCCACGCTATTGCACTACACACTGCTTACACAACTTGCGTAATAATCTGGGGGCTCCATAGCCTATGAAAAACAATCCATTCTAATTGTAGTACGTGTAACCTTAACGAGCCAGCGTTATGCTCATGAAATTCCTCTACCTCACGTGGGACCTTTCCTCAGTGATCTTCCAGCTAAAATTTATGTTGTTTGAGTTGCCCAAGTTGTGCTTCACATACAACTTGAATAGCTCAAGACTTTCTATGTCATGTTCAGACGTTTCATATCCCATCAGCTCCCCGGATCTGTCTCCCATAGAGCATTTGTGGGACCCGCATGAAATACCAGATGCCACTTTTTCACTTTGTACATGATTAGTACAAGATCACTTTGTACTTAAGATTTAAGACCCATCTGTTTATCTGCTTCAGGTTGGCGTCTGACGTCTAATTAACTCAATGCCGGACAGTGTTGCGACAGGTATTGCATCAGGAGAAGTTCCAATATTCTATTGAAGTTGCATTGTATTTATCTAATTGTTCTTATTTTAGAATCAAGTAAATTTGTCCTCTGCATCATTATAAGTATTATATTTCAATTTAATCCGAAGTTTTCTGGGTGTATTCAATTCTAATTAGCTTTAAAGTCACGAATATTAGTTAGTGGAAGTATATGGAGGCGTAACCAATTCTATTAACATTTGAATGGAAGTTGACAATCTGATTTAATGAATGTTTTATTAACGTCACACTTTGAAGTAACGAGAGAGTTATTAGCGATGAATCTCGCAATTTTGAACTACGGACAAATGACAAGGATAATGCCCCTCTCTCCTGATTTCTCCTCCATACCAATGAGTGGACTTCTCGACACATCTAATATGCATCAGCCTTGTTTTACGATTGGCTTTCAGTTGCACCAGGACTTGAACCATATACTTGACCGAAATCACGCAGACAATTAGCTCGTGACCACAAAACTCGGTTCCTGCGGCTACTTTTAATGCCAAATAATTTAATATTTTTATTAATAACAAAATTATATCATCTTCGTGATTAAGAAGCTTGATTCCATTAAAAACCACTAAGTAAAGTATAGATGTTGTTGAACATTAAATTGAACAGGAATTCAAATTTCTCTCAAGCAGTTACGCACCAAATCAAGCAATCAACACCATTATCTGATCTTCAAAATCTCCAAATTCTATATTTGTCACCTTTGTGTAGCTTTAGAGAGATACTAATTGAAAACAAGAGCGTGAATGGGAAATAACTACCGAAACAAACAATGGAATCATATTGGTAGATGGAGATAAAGTTCACCTTCGAATTTTGTTAAGTCAGTAAAAGTTTATTTTGATAAAATACGAAGGACAAATATAATTAAATGGCTTTATTTTAGTTCCCCATTTTTCATCCTAATTTGTGGAAACTAGCTAAATCTTTTTATTTGTGCTTTAGTTCGTACAAATGTCTTTTGGCAACCATTTTGTAAAATCATTTTCGATCTAAAAAAATGAAAAACAAATTCCCTAAAAATATTGGGATGCTGATAAAATCAGATTTCCAAGCTACATGTAATCAAATTACATCTAACGAAACAAAGAGTAATTATAATTTTTAAGAACCTTATATATAAACATTTTATTAATTTAATTAAAAATATAAGCTTCTAGAATATTAGAAATATTCTTATTCCTGAGCAAAGAGAGATGGGATCAAGATGTAAATAAAATCGCGTTTAAAACCACCTAATTGAGAAGAAAGTAGCAGTCTCTAATAATTTATTTATTTATTAATATTACTTTTGGATAAAGAATAAAGTTATATTCACAATGGACCGTATAAATATCTAAAAAGTTATTCAAATTATTAAAAAATAAAAAAATAAAAATTATTAATGCCCTGAATTTTGTGAGACCCAATGCATAGTAAAGTTGTAAATTTAATTTTTACAAATTCGAATTTCAAATTCTCGTACATGCTCTTACATTTATGCTATTAATTTAATAATTTAAAAGTCAAGTAAGGTCAAAATACAAAAAAAGAACAATTCATAAGATATGCATTTAACCCTCTTGAAAAATAATAAATAGAAAAATATTACAAAGGTCATTTGAACCCTTTCTTACTTGCCATTCCTTTTACACTTTTCAGAAAAATTATTTTTAAAAGATCTAAATGATCTATGCATATCATTTTCAGTTTGTATCTTTCATTTGTTTTGAAATTATCTTCATGCCTAGATTTGTAATTTCGTTTATTTTGTAGTTTATTCTATAATAATTTTTTATTTCTTTTCTCTTATTATACTCTCTTTCTTATTACTTTGGTGGTATAAATTTATGTTTTTTTTTTTCTGTTAAAAATATATTCATTCTTCTTCTATAATCTAAAAGCAGTTATATGTAGATATACTTTTTATTTTTGGGGAACCCTGTTTCGTTAGTTTAGTTTATATATTTTTAAGCACATTTCAACTATTTTATTACTTTTAATGAAATGATATTTTAATTATATATATATATATATATATATATATATTGTTGTTTCAATCTCTTATATTAATTGCAATTGTATATTTTTTTTTGAAAGATAGATCACAATTTATTGCTCTCTTATTATAGCGAACTTCAGAAATGTTTTTATATGCAACATACAAGATACGTAAAACGAATTAATATCTAGTTCATGATAACTTACTTTATAAATCAAATCATGTTTATCACAGATTTTTTTTTCCACTTTTAATATCGGTTACATCGATTTCTTTCTGTTCAGAAAACCTTGATTATATTTAATGTTGCAGAAATTTCCAAACCCCACAGTAGAAAACAATACTAAACTAGATAACATAACACGCGCAAGAAACATACGTATCTTTGCTTAAGGACGTACGCATAAAGGTAAGAGGTGATGGCCACGGAATTTTTTTTTTCTCTCTTTCAAAATCATTTTACCTGCAGTTACAATGATAAGACTGATCATGAAATATCTGATTCACATTGAAAGGAATGTTAATAAAAACTTTTGCAGAAGGAAGGATCTTTGCTACTTTTGTAAGTTTCGACCTTATTCTGAATAAATCTATTTTTTTCGGTTTCGTTTCAATGTAACATTATTGTGTCATTCAGTAAGCGTGCAATATTTCCAAGACAAATATCTTATGATTTTCCTTTCTCATGTGAGTAATTTAAGGAGATATCTGAGCATCAAAAAGGATTTTGATACAATTTAAAGTTAATAAATTGTACACGATTATTGATTATTGATTTTAAGGAAGTAATTTAAATTATAAACTTGATCCATTGACGATACTCGCTATTACTCTCTCGCATTTTTTTTTTTGTTCTTATCTGACTAATGGAGATTTATTCAAATATATTTTGAATTAATTATTCAAATGATTATATTTTTGATACCATTGATTAAAATATCCTAGTGATAAAAGCTAGAGAGAGCAAATTCATGAATTAAATAAGCAAAGCGAAGGTAAATTTGTAAAAGGACACTATCTTCTTCGAATAATGTTTTAATTAGATATTTATAAGAAAAAGTTTCTATTCTTATTTAAATGCGTAATATGAATGCACACAAAATATGTATTTCGGAAGAAAAAAAATTTCATTTTTGAACAAACATTATGTAAAATATTTTAATATTTTTCAAAATATCCCAAAATCTACTATACCTACAAATTTTGATATTTTTTAACAATTTGTTTCCTCAATTTCTTGGATGTATTTCTCACATTTCTCTGCTCAGGCTACTTACTAGTGTTACTCATGGTTTCATATATTTTTATCAGATTGTAGGAGAATAGCGTAAGAAACAGATATATATTAAATTTTGAAGATTTTAGAACGATAACTATTTATCAAAAGCTTCATTGCATGCACAGAATTATGAAAGAATTTGTGCAATACAACCAGATAAAGCTTCAAAACCTTATATTTATTAAAAAAACACCAATGTATGACTGTTATTTAATTATTTTAATAAACTTTAGTTAAACAATACTATATGTTCTTATAGCTAATATCATCAATCTATGTTCATAATAGAAAAAAACTGAATACAATTGTTTCTTGTTTAATATTTACCAAATAAATGCTTTTTCATTACATTCTAAAAGATTTCTTAATGATGTATATCTCAGCTGGAAAATGCAAATTATCCTAATGTTTCTAATATTTTTTGAAAATGTTTTTACTTAATTTTTCATCCTTTCTTAATCATTTTGTAAACAAAGATGGCGTTTATTATGTATAATTTTATGATTATATGTTCAGGAAAATTTGTGAAAAGCAATTTTTCAGTCACATATTTAAAAAAGTCACTTTCACATTTAATGATTTTTCTGGACATAAGTAAGCATTATTTAAAAAGCTTTGTTAAATTTTCATATTTCAACTAATAATCAAATGTCTTTTTTTCCATTAACGACCATGAATTAACACAGGTTGAGAAAATGTCCTATACATGTATAGTTAAAGAAGATAATAGTAACACAATAGAAAATATACTTTACTTATAAATATATCATTGTACGAAATATATACAATTTACGAAATGTTTTATAAGCAACTTTAAGTGATTAAATTAGAATCTATGGTAAATATATGTCTAAACACTTAATGATCAGTTTTACTTTTTAGTGATAAAAACTCATAAATTTTAAGGTATTTTTTTTTACTTTCAGTATTTTTTTTTCTTAAAAATAATTAATCAGATGACCCACTCATTCTCTTTCAAAATCACAATGAAACACTTACACTCAGTTAATTAAATGAGCTTTTTCATATCACTTTTACAGAACGTTCGGCGAAGAAACTTCGGGTGTCAGAGCTTACTTCCTGTTACAATTAATTCAAGAATTTAGAACGATCCATTGGGCAATCCACTTCCTTTGACATTTTATTTATCTTTCGCTCTTCTTTTTGACCAGATTAAATTTGAATTCGTGCGCGAGGAATATAATTCTCAGGTATTTTGCTCCGGGAACGATAACATGCGGTCATGAAGTTAACTGAATGATCAGTCTCACAAAGAAAGAGAGAAATAAAAAGATGAAGAAGAAATCACCGCAGCACAATAAAAGAAAAGTGTTCCTGTGACACGGAAAAGTCCGCGAGGCCTAGACAAACAGGAAGCATTTCACGCACGTGTCTTTGACACGTTTCTAACGACCGGTTTTCTTTACTGCCAGATATACATTGCAGCTAGTGTGCTAAATTTGAGGTTTTCTGAATGAATTCAAATTTTGCGATCAAGTTTTACTCTGATCCATACATATTCGTTCGTTTTCTGATTTGATTACAAAATAAGTAATTTCATTTCTGTCGCAAAAAGGTAATAACTCTGAAATATCTGCTTCAATGAAAGTTCTGGTCAACATCTTGCTTCTGTCAAAGTCTTCAACAACAAGTTTTTAGCTTAGGTCAAAATTGAGATATTTTCAATTAGTCCCTTATCCGGTTGTAAATCCAGCAATATCTCCGGTATGTATTTGAATGATGTTTCTTGAATTGAATTATTTAAAACACATAAATAATTGTTTTATTGATTTTAAATATAAACAAAATTTTCCTCCTTTTATTTGTTTGCGAAACTATCATGTCTTTTAGGTTAACATATTTTTGTAGTTACATGAAATCCTATGTTTTAAATCAATTAAAGTAAATTAAAATAATGGTAATGGAAATATTATGTATATGGCTGTGTTTTTATCTGCTATTAACATATAGAATACTTCTTAGAGCCAATTATTTCTATTATAAACATCTAAATATATGAATTGTAGTAAATGATAATCCTTGAAAGATATCTGAAGAAACCATTTGACAGTTTTGTAAAATATAAGCAAACTTCTATATAAATTTCCGTTTTATAAATGCACCTAGTTTTCAGTTTTAAATATTGCGTTTTACTCTTTATAAACTTTAAAACATAAGGAATTTAACGTAAAGCATAAATTTCCATAACGAACGCTTATTTTAAAATTAATCAGAGCTTTTATAATTTTAGGAAATCAAGTACTTTAACCTGAGTAGTTCAAATGTAGTACAGAAAATATGGTGGTCAATACGGTTGTTTTAAAACATTATTATCCCATTTTGGCTTAGATTTTATTCATCAAGAATAAAAACTATATGCTATATTTTAAGAAGCTCTAAGCTACTAAATGTGTCAGGTCATTCTTTGTGTATTATGTTTTTACAATTGTAATGAATCTCACTTAGTATTTAGAACTTCTATTACAATAAGAATGTCTATGAAGGAATCAAAATAAATGGAATTTAAAAATTTAAAATTCTAAGTTGTTTTACTTGAAACAAATGAATATAATAATTCTTTGATATCAGTAGTAATAATTTAGTCACAAATTTATTTTTGAATATATGATTGCGCAATTTCATTAAAATAATTTAATTGACCACTTTATAACTTCTATATCTGAGATTTATTTACTTCACTATTAAACGTTCCAATTATTTTTATCGTTATTTATTACTTATTATATGTATTATTTCCTTTCGATACAATATATTTTGTTAACATGAACGCATTTTTCATCTAAAACAATATCACCATTTAAAATTTTCATTTCTGAGAAAATTATTTTCAAACAATTGGTAGGTTATTACAAATATCTATATCTGTGTAAAAGATCTTGAAACTATTGTGTTTGATTTAATTTTAATCATGATTTATAATCAAAAAGTAATGTTGTAATTAATCAAGTAAACTTAATAATTCTTAAATATCTATCTATAAAATTCGAAAGCTTTTTGTATATTTTGGTTTTAAATAATTAGCCTTATTAAGGTGCTAAAACATAAGATTGTACTAATTGAATGAGATAAATTTAAACAAAAAGAAAAATCTTGCAAACGGTTATTTTATCAATTTTTCTTTATGATTTTTACATTTATAACAACCATCATAAGTTAATTTAACAACATTCAACTATGAACAGTCATTAGATTTCTATTCTGAAATATTATACTATAGAATCCTGTAAGTTTTTCTTTATTGATGTTAGATTCATCGAATTAATGTATATAAACAGTACTATATGATGTAAACAATTTATTATTTTAAAATTGAAATTTATAGGTTTTATTATGAATTGTAGAAAATTATATAAACTCACATACAATCGGTAAGGATTTTCTATTTTAAGAAATAAGACATGACTCTTAAGGTTGCAGGTGAACTAAAACTGGCTGAACATTATTATTTTTAATTTAGTATGATGCAATGAAGGTATGATACCTAATCTAATCATAGGATCTATCACATGGTTTGATACACATTAAATGTGACAACTTTAATGTAATAATGTGGAGAGCTTGGTATGAAGAGGAGTTACTGACTTTTTCATCACTTGTTTGTAGCTCCATCCTTATAAGGTCTGTTGATACTGTGAATCTGTAAGGTCTTGAGTAAGGTCTGTATCAGCATTTGATGTCTAAAATAATAATTTATTGTATAGTGTTTACAGAGAATCTTCTTGTAACATATATTGATTTTGTATAAAAATTTTATTTTAGGAGTCTAATACACAACTGTATATACATCAAAACCATGCATTCTCAAGTTACACCAGATATAAAATTATTTTCATTTTATTTAGTCTATTTTCAGTCAATGCAATAGAAGTTAAACCAGACAGCAATAAAGCACAAATGTAAGTATTTAATATATACAATAATACTATTCTTGTAAACTTAAAATTAATGATCCTAGATAGTAAAATTTTAAAAATATATTAATGTTTTTACGCCTTTGTACAATGTCAATTCATCATGATTTCATGCTTTAAAATATATTCATTTAAAACAAATTAAGAAAGAAACAATGCTAAAAGAGCCAAAAGACTTTAAAGCAAAGAAGAAAACATATACCATGCTTAATAACATGTTCTTCAGCGAGGTAAGAAAGAAAATAAACCTATATTAATCATAATAAAATTAAAATAACCATCAAATTTTACCAACAAATACTTAAATCCAGATACACTGAATCTCTTCTTTATAATTCTCAAGCTCATCTGATAATCGAAAACAAACCATTAAATTTGAGCTGCCGCAAGTTATTTTGCTGTATGAAGAAATTAAACAATTTAACTCTAATACGAAATGAATCGAAGCTCAAGCTAAGCAAAGGTAATAAAATAAAATAGCATTCTAAGTTTCAAGTGCCAGCCTTTATTTATAAAAGAAGTCACCACGTGAGGAACAAGTTCAATCTTATGAAACTACCAATAAAATGTTGAAGCAGCACTGTGTTCTTTTGTGACGTCAATAAGAGATGTCGAAGGTTATGATTTCAGGTCGGACTGTTCAAGATAATTTGATAGTTAAGGCTATTAACATGACCTTGGAAGGCCCAGTGATATTCTCTTTTGCACCGTTAGAAAGGCTGAAGAAACTATGGATATCTTGAGATATATGTATGAGAAAAAGGAAAACAAGTTACGGATACTGAAGATGCCTGTATGAGAAGTTAAGAATCATCTTAAAAGCATACAACTTACACAAGAATGAAAACTAAAATGTATGTCAGTGCAAATAATAATAATTGGTTGCTGTGATGAGTAACATTCTAGAATTTCATAGAATATAATAAGTAGTTGACCTTTGTTAACTATATACAGTATTATTTCATTTAATTACCTTCGTAAATATCATTTCTGTTTTCCAAGATTGCTGGTCTTCATAAAAATTAAATAATGCGTTTGACCATCATCATTAAGAAGACGCTTGTTGTTTTTCAGTAAAGATTGTGATGTAGAAAATAAATATGAAAAATAAAAATATATTCCGAACTATTTTTAGATAATTTATTATACATATATAATATTATAATTTTTCGAATAAACTCTTAAAAACATAACGTTTTTTTCCAAATGCTTACATTTTAAATATTGGAACATTATAACAAAAAACTTAAACATAAAATTTTATGACATAATACTTATGGTTACAGTTAATATTTTTGGTTGATGTTTGAAAATACAGTATTACTTCCCAATAAGAGGCACTCACTGGACCAGACATTTTGTTCCGAAAATAGATGTGCTCCTTCATAAGAGGTAAATACATATACTATTCAAAGGGACCGGGGCTAACAGAATTGTCCCTTAAATGTAGGTGTTCTTTACAAAGATACAAATGTAAATATACTTAGTATGTAAAATACTCATGAAGTTAAATACAATATAAGAAAAATATTCTTAAGAATATAAGATGTTCAGAAAAATTATCAGTATCACATTGAAAATTTCAACAAAACTAAATGGCATGAAAAGCTGTAAAAGCACTTATAATTTTCAAACTGGTTTAGAAACACAATGCATTATTCTTTGTGTATTAGGGCCTTTGTCAGGAATTTATAATATCAGTTTTATACACGGAATTTAGTATCATATACTAAATCAATATATATTAATACTACATTACAGTATACCAATATTACTTCTAGTATATCAGTACTACATTTGACTCATTATTAACTCATCTGACTTGTAGAAGCAATAAATGCCATCATTACACATATAAGGTCAGTTCATTCTTAGACTATAATATTCTAGTATTTTATACTGGATGTACTGCATATAGTTAAAAAAAAAAGCAAAAGAGGGGCCGGAAATGAAATATATAAAATAACACATACTGTTATACACTGTCATTTTTAATACACGAATCATGGTCGCATATTTTCAATTAGCATTTAAAACAAATAAATTTAGTATTAAGTACAGTCTTTTATTTCTGCTGGTTAACTCAAAATTCTTAGTATTTGCAGCCCATACATGGAATTCGTTTTAGTACCTTAGACACATATATAACTAGCTTTAGAAGTAAATTTGGCTCCACGAATTCTTTTTCTAGAATGAAGTAAATTTTTGTAATTTTATCGATTTTTTATTTTACTTCAGAGTAAAATAAAAATATATTTGTAAAACATTATATTTGAAATGAAAATATAATAAAATATCATATTTTCATTGATATTATATTCAGAGAAATATATTTGTAAGCAAGTTCAAGATTATATTTGCCCAATTTTAGTTCTATAAATGTCAAGGCATTACAAATTCCATTAATATATTGCCTTGAAATAACTTGCATGATCAGGCGATATTTGAATTACCATAACATTTTCGGTATGGTAACTACTCATGAGTTGAATATGTTATGTGAATTACGTTTAATCAAATATAAGATCTGAAGCAAATTACCAATTAAATTTAATTTTCAATTCCTTTTAAAACAAAATAAGTGAAAATTCTTAGTATATAATGAAAAACACTAATCAAATTATATTTATAAATTTGTTTCAACGCTCTTTAGAGTAATGATGCATTCTGCATGCTTCGTGTAATGTCTCTTGTCCTTTGAAATACACTTCTTTTCAAAAGAAAATTGTATTACTAAGAAAACGACAGGAACTTTCCATTAACGCACGAGAAATGAATATAAAAGATGTGTTATATGTGCGTACAATGAAAAATTTCAAAATTATTCATTTAGTAACAAGATATATATTATTTGTTTTAGATTTACTGAAACAAGAAAAATTATTTAATTAAATAACATTTCCTTCAGAAGAATGATTAATCAGAAGCGTAAAAGAATCTTTATACGCTTGTATAATTTAACAGAGTAGTATTTGGTGATTATATGCTAATCCATTTTCAGTAAATTTGTAAGAAATTTCTGAAAACAAAACCGAGTATTTGGTGTGTGTGTGTGAGTGTATTACTGTTATCTGATGAACAACATTAGCTTTGAAACCAACGTATATTTTGACAAATGCGCAATACAAATGCTACTTTAGTAATGAATGCACTCATTTTTAATGTAGTAATTGCTCTTATCAAGGAACAATGAATTATTTTCATTGATAATATTAACATTGTAATGACAAAAGTGCGTTATCGAAACAATTACTCTCGTGATTTGTGATAGTCATACTATGATTTCGTATTTAAAAGAATTAATATCACCTGGGGGATAACAAATTACAAAAAAAAGTGTACAACGATATAATATCTTTATATTACAAAATATACTCACACAGCACTGATTTTCACATATTTTAAATTTTATCCAATTTTCTTCAATCTAGAAGGTCATAATGTTTATCTAATATAGAGCTACTCTCTTATTAATTAGTAATTAACACGTTTTTTAAAAATGAATATTTAGAAATAAATTCAAAAGAGATTAAATCATTAAAATTCAACTCAAAAATTAAAATAATTTTTTCATTATTTCTTAGTCATTCATTAGTTTCCTAAGATTTTTTTAAAAATTGTACTATGTGGCCAAATCTGTTAAAAATTTTAGAATAAATAAGACGAATATATTGTGAAGCCTTTTCTTCCATTATTTGTACATAATCAGATAATAAAAAAAACATTTTAGAATAAAAAGATAAATATTTCCTTAAAAACGACATTTCAGCAGTCTGTAGTCCCAAAAGAGCCATTTATTATTTGGTTAGTATTTCGATTTCGATTTTTTTAAAAAAAATGTCATTATAATAGAAACCTAATTTCTGTCAAAATATCATTAATTTTTTTTTCTCTGATTAAATTATTCTGTAGAGATTTAAAGAAGTTTAATTTCTATGTCAGGGGCTTTTAAAATTGAGGAACAATTAATCAACCAAGACATTAATGTTTCTTAAGAATGGTTAGAATGAATTTGCGCTATGTTAATGCGATTGAAGATAATTTTGCGAATCAAGTCTAACATACGAAATATTAGATATAACACTCAATTGATGTTCTGATTGAGTTTTATTAACAACGCACTAGTAGTAGCACGAGGGCTGATGGCGACAGTCCTCCGAATTTTGAACCTCAATCAAGTGACAAGGACAACACATGAGTTGTAACCCCTTCTCCTAACTTCCACACCACGGCATTTAATAACGATGATATTCACGTTGAGTTCTTTCCAAAGTGATATGTGTTTCAAAAAACTGGAATAAGATGTTAATTATAATTTTTTTTTTGTGAGCATTTTGGATTATTTTCACTTTAAAGGTCTTTGGTATACATTTATATAATAACGGTTTTTTTTTTTATAAAATTGTCTACTACTAATAATAATGAGTTATTGTTGTTAATATCTCTTCAAACATGAAAAGTATTATACTTCAGCCATTTCAAAATTTGTGTAATTTGTAATAACATTTGTGTAATAATTTCTTAAAATGCAATTTTTATTTATTTTAACATTTTTAAAAGTAATCCATTAATCCACTTTACCAAAGGCAATTAATGCATCAATTATTATTTTTTAAATCTTTAAATCTTATCACAATTTCATGAATGGTTTCTCCAAAAATAATTATCATAAAATAAATAATGATTATCATTTTTAATCTCTATAACTACCTTTAATTTGAAGGGGGGGAAAAGCGTTTCTGACTTTGTTAACATAGTAGGTAATTTTAGGAAAATACATATTTTCTGCAGAAACATTTAAAAACGTGCCTTTTAAAATGTGCATGGAACATTTTACATGTAAAGTTGTGACGGCGAACTATTCTTGTTCGCCTCTTGTGCCATAGCTAAACTCAAAGTACTAACGCTAAAATCAATAAAGCGTTCAATAAGACGTCACACAGGTTTCACACTAAGTTTATTGACAAATTGTTAGTGTCTAGACAAATATAACAGGCTCTCCCCAGATAACGCCCAAAATATATTAACTTCATCTACCAATAACAAACTAACAGATTCTTACCGCTAATGTCAAGTTGAGGCTGTCTAGACTTCTAACTTTCATTCACCAACCGATAACGTAATAATTCTCGACCCCGACTTCGACACTGGAACAATTGCCAAACGCTAGTACTACTCGACCTTTTTCGTGTGTCTCAAGTTTAATTTGTATAATTCCTATCTCCCTCGTTTCACTTTATTTCTACCTGCTTGCAATTTGAATATTCACGTTTCATTTGTGGTTGGGCAAAGGTTGTTTAGCAAAACCAACCAATCTCAATTAAAAGTCCCCAAGGTTAGTGAAGCGAAAACCGCGAATAGCCCAACGTCACTAGATGTCTGGCTTAAATATTATAAGTCTATTTCTGTTACCTTAATGTACTTAGTAACATAGGGATATCCGTGATTTCTCTAAAATAACCTCGGAAACTTCTTATAAAAGGAATGACATAAAATAAGACCTCGACCCAACGGAATGAAACGCGATCTGAGTAAATTAGGTGAACAAAAGAAATATAATGCAAATGAACATGGTCTACGCAAATTAGATGAACTAAGAAAATATAATGCAAGCTATTAAAAGAAACGCACACATATGAGCGAAGCCAAATTGAAAATAGAAATGGTTGGCAAGTTGGAAATGGGAAATTAGAAGCTAGTTTGAGAATAGAGATCAGTAGCGAATGATCGTAGCTGTATGAACGTAAGAAATTATTCCAGAGTAAGCGAACGTTAGTATAACTGCTCAAGTCATCAATGTTTGTGATTAAATTCACTCGATAGCATGAAAGTAGGTAAGAATTTAGTTTGATTACTTTTTCGAGCTAGATTGCAGAGTTAATAGATTAAGAGATTGAAAGCAAGTATGCGTGGTGTGAATATTAAATAACGAGACTGATTCTGTAGCAGAAGAAGTACGAATGCGTCAAATGCCAGCGACCGACAGCTGTTTAGAGTGAAGCCCTCTCTTTCGAATGCAGTATCCACATTTCTGTAAACGAATCCGTAAACCCGTATTCTCCGTTCGTATTAGAGT
Source organism: Nephila pilipes (assembly GCA_019974015.1). NCBI lineage: Eukaryota > Metazoa > Arthropoda > Arachnida > Araneae > Nephilidae > Nephila > Nephila pilipes. The sequence continues at coordinate 18,332 of BMAW01094713.1, forward strand.
TATCTCTTAGTTTAGGACTTAAATTTGACTTTTTTCATTTATTTAGTGTGAACTTCTATTGCTTTGGTTTCTATTTTGTAAATAATCAACATAGAAGTATTAAATTCTGAAATTTATGGTAGAAAGACATCACAACTTAAAACGGTTATATCTGTCAGTGCTTAATGTCCTTATGCTTGTGTGGCGTGGATGTAGAGAGCTTCAATCAGCTCAGGTGTCAACCTCATTTACCAATTGAATTGTGATTCACAATTGCGAGTCAGTTGGCTGTATGTAGTTAGTGGACCTTTTCATTGAACAGAAATAGGCTGGTGAAAAAAAATCCAATAACCGAACCATAAACAAATTGAGTATGAGTATCTAATATCCAGAATAGAGCTCTCCTTACTACAATGGCAAACAAGTTAGCAATGGCAGAAATATTTCACTGGTTATTAATCATTTGATGACTATGAATGAGCCTAGCTCGCAAACCCAAATGGTTGTAACCGAGACTTACTTACATTGTGAAACTTTTTCCAGTGCGCGCTTATGAACTGAATTCGTCCACGCAAATTATGCTTTGTTTAAGTTACAAATGATACCTACTAGCTAAATTTAGTTAGTTTTATAGTATACAGAATGCAGTATGGGTACCGTGAAATTTTTCGCGTAATGAGGGAAAATGCTACCGATCAAATTATTTTTCTTGTGTTGTTTGGAGAGAGTTTGTTACTGAAATGGGTTAAAAGCAAAAGCTAGTTAATATTAATGATGAACATGTTTTGTGATGAAATATAAATGATGAATAATTCCACGTTTTAAAGTATATCACACACAAGAAAGAATTTTAGGTAAATGCTTTAATTAAATTTCTATGAAGTTTAAAATTGCGTGCATTTATTTAGATATTTTAATTTAAAATTTTAGAAATTTATAATATTTCTAATTTATTAAATTGCTTAAAAGTGTCAGTTACAATTAATGTAAATATCGCATTGATATACTGCAAATAATTATTTAAAGATTATCTTTTAAAGGCAAGCAAGCAATTTGTGTCACCGTCAGAAAAGGGTGAAATTTTCAGAAGCATCTAGGGTAAGGTGACCAGATTTTAACTTTCGAAAAGCGGGATACCATTGACAGGTGAGGGGGGGGGGGTCTTAATTAAAAATTTGTTTCTTAAAAATACCTACATTTGGCATCTAAATAAATTACTTACCTAAATCATCTGAATAACTGATTTGTTGACATCACTTGTTTACCTAGCACGTAATACAATGTGTATAGCATGAGAGACAGTTACATAACTCAATATGCCGAGGCGTTACTTCGTAGACTTCCAACAAACTCCTTACACCCTGACCCTCTCCTCTCTAAAGTTCCCCTCCGTTTCCAATTTTCGTATAAGATGTAATTTCCTTGCAAAAATATTCCAAATGATGCTAGAGCGCTAGCGGAACATGTCGCCATAAGAATAAAATCTGTGGAAGTGTACAAAGCGGGACATACTCTCTTCTTTTTACAGCTACAAAATGTTTTCATCGCTACCAATGCCGAAAAATGCTACTGTTCATTTAAGTCCAAACAATCGAGGCGAAATGTGATAAGCAGTTCCTGGTAGTCAGTTCTAATAATTATTTTTATTATTAAAGTTAATCAAAATAAAATTTACAAAAATAACATAAAGCTCATATCCTAGTAAAATAGCTACATTGAAGCTGAAAACCGTATATTCCCTTCCTTTTCTGCCGCAGTTCCCAAGCTTGTCGTGCTTTCTTTTTAAAAATCGGAACTTTCTTAAGACCCCATGGGACGCGGGATAAATTGTTTTAAAAGCGGGACGTCTGGTCACCTTAATCTAGGGAGGAAACGGCTACCACTTTTAGCGACCATTGGTGAGTAATAAGAGAGAGAAAACTGAAAATCCTCCTAATGTCAAAGGATTAAAATGATAATAAATCCCCATTAAGAACATAAACTGCTGAAAACCAGACTTTCATATACTAAGCAAAAACAAAATTTATTGCTGCACTTTCCTCGTTTTATGAGATATTTTTATTAATTTACAAAACTAGTTTTAATACCATATTTTTTCCACTGCAATTACCGACTGTCTAAATAGCCTCGAGACATAGATAACCTTCGATAAGAAATGAATATTGCGTGATATCTCTCGAATTAATTCGTATATCTTGCCCGATTTGTTAGAATGATGGACAAAATCGAATTGCATAACTTTAAATTGCAGATGTGTCTGAAGCAGACTTCCTTAAAGTGTCCTCAGGGTACATCATTTGGATATCTAATGTATTTATTTTTAAAAAGATTACATATGGATTAATCTTCTTCGTTATATATCATATACTTTGTCATTGACAAATCCTAGAGTGTTTAACTGAATTTATTTAGAACAACGTCCATTCAATTAATATTAAAAATTATTTTGACTAGCCTGAAGAACGGTAAAAAACTTTTAAACTTAGAACTGCAGAATTTTAATGGCCGTACTTTATGATTACCTACTTTCAAATCTAATCATGTGTTGAAACCCTAATTTTACTGATGATATTCAGGTGAGATAGTTGGGAATTTTACAAGTTGGATTTAAATGCGTATCTGCATCCTTACATGGCGCGAAAGCAAAGAAAATATGGCACCAGTCACAATTCCTTTATAATCAATTGAATGTCATTCAAAATTACGAGATCCTTTGCCAATACCTTTCATGTTGCTCTAAAGGGGCACTAATTGCAGCCAATATATTGTTATTTTGTAAGCTTTTCTGACTGGTCAATTAGTCTGTATAAATTACAATTAGTCTGTCAATTAGTCCGTCAAATTCACATAATTTCTTTATTCCAAAAGATGTTTCAATATTATTTAACTGTGTTTCTTGCTAAAGCAACTTAAGTTAAATACCGATTTTTAGGGTTTTTAAAATTTATTGTTCATAAATAATAAGCATTGTAAGTAGTTTATAAAACATCATATTCATCCCAAAATGGTTCTTAGTAGTTCGTATATTTATGTATTGTACACTTTTACTAATTTCTGAAAAATTCTGATTGTGTGACTTAAGAGGTTTCCGAAATTTCCGTTTTTATTCCCCCCCCCATACAATGAATTTTAGTGTTAGTAATACATTAGTGTAGTATAAAAATAAACGAAAAGGATAAATGAGAAAAATTAAATATTTATAATTTTTCTGCAATTAAACAAACATTTCAAAATTTCTCACATGAAATAAATGAAATTCAAACAAAACTAAAAGTTTTTTTTTGCTATAATTTTTCAAACACAAATATCTTTTGTTAAAAAAATTCATATTAATTGTAAGAAAAATTTAAGATTATGAATTTATTTGCTTGTGATGTCCAAAGCCTTGCGACTGATGAAGAGAAATTGGATTGTATGGAATTCAAAGAAACCTATTGGAAAGTGGAAAAAAGCTGCTTTATAATTCATTATTTATTCTATATTTTTATGTGTTCTTTTTCACCATAAACTTCTTTCTCCATTTTCAACTTAAAGTATCTGAGAGCACTTTCGAATTTTAGAATAAGAAAACAGTGCCTTATTTTCAACTGATACCTTTCTTTCCTCAAGATGACACAATTATAGCGATTTTACATAATCACTTTCTAGTACTGTTACAACAATAAATTTACAATGAACTCCCAGTCAATTTTGATAAAAATTTAGTTGGTTTGGAAATTTATTTAATTTCAACATACTAATTTAGAAAATTTATCATTAAAAGAAATAAATGAGTTATTACTATACAAGCATTTCTTGAATCAAACTATAGGTTCTGACCAGCCATTCATTGTGAATATCGAAATGTAAAAGTAGTTAGTGTTTAATGTGCTGTGAGCGAGTGAAAAGCGACAAGTGTTGCCATAAGGAATTTCGAACCAAGATGTAAGAGTGGGATTGTAATGAAACTTAGCATGGAGATACGTGTCAGGCATATATGTAAATTATTAGCATTGCAGTGTGATTGCGCATTGTATAATGCCACCAGAGAGTGTTGAACTTCGCACTCCTCAGATTGTAAAACAGGTAAGCAGAGCTTGTTTGCTTGTATTTAATATGTTGCTAAGGGTCGCATTTTAACCAGAGATGCCATCACACCTCCATCGGAGACAATATTTGTTGTTGTCAGAGTTCGAGAAAGGAGGAATCATAGGGATGATGGAAATCGGGTGGTCAGATCGGAGAATAGCTCACCCACTACAGCGAGGATGTGATGGGACCAGTGGACAAGAGAGATGACCGTTGGGCGGCTACCATACTTAGGACACCCTCGAAAGTCCAGTAGTCAAGAAGACCGTTACATCATTCGACACGCACCCATAGCGTCAATTGTTTCATCGTCCACCATCCATACACAAGCAGCAATTTCACTAGAAGTCTCTGTGCCAGTCCTTAGTAACGCAAGTCATCTAGCTGATGGTCAGTTGCTATCGTGCGCTCATTCCGTTTATTGCCATTGACACTCACTCACCATCTCCTCCGTTTCAAGTGGTATCGCTCTCAAAGGTATTGGACTGCAACCGAATAGGATCACGTCAATTTTAGCGACGAATACAGATTCAAGTTGGGCAGTTATAGCAATCGTGTACGTGTGCGGATGCCCCGTGGTGAACGTCTCAATCCTGAATTCACTGTATATCGCTCCTACAACTGGAGTTATGTTATGCGGTGCCATCCCATACGACACATGTTCATCTCAAATATTGATCCACGGCACCATGACAGCCCAGAGCTAGGTTATTCAGTCACATGTGTTAACAATCATGGCACGGCTCAACAGGACAGTGGTCGTCCACACACAGTGAGGAGTTCACAAGACTGCCTCCGTTACAATTCTAACCTATCCCTGGCCGGCTTGATCCCCAGATATGTCACCAATCGAGCATATCAGGGATTATTTAGGACGCAAAATGGACGGCCTATGAGATTGTTCGAATTGAAAGTGCGTTTACGGCATCTGTGGAACGAGATGTTGCAGGACATCAATTGGGACTTTTATGACTCAATGTCATTCATGCTAGAGATGGCCCATCTAAGTACAACAGATTCCTTTCATTTGTAATTTGTCATACAATAAATGATCCTTTTGCTTCAATTTTGTAATATTTTACTTACATTAACGTTGTATTTAAGTATGTAAAATGTAAAATTTACACACACACACACACACACACACACACACACACACACACACACACATATATATATATGTGTGTGTGTATGTGAGAGAGAGAGAGTATGTGTGTATATATTCCTATCTTTCTTTTTGAAGTTATCTATATTTCACACAATTTAATATGATTTTATATATTTGAGAGATAATAATAAAACGGGTGAAAGTGTTTAGAAGATAAAATCATTTATAATGAACATTAAGATTTTTGAATGAATAATGATCTGAGAGATAGTTATTTTTTTGTAAATAAGTTTGATTATATTAGAAGCTCATAACAATTGTTCTTTCATCAGAAGATTAATGTCTAAATATATCATATAATAATTGCTATTTTTGTTTAAAAAATGTGTCAAACTACGTAATGAAACAGATTTTGAATTTGTAATGTTTAAAATAATTATGTTAGAGATCTTTCCCAAATTATTTGAAAATGAATTAATTGTTAGTGCGAATTTTCGGGAATATTATGCAATTATTCTTTACAAAACAACAATTAATATTTCAAAAAATTGAATTAAAATTCTAAAATTGCCCATATAAATGTTTCCATTTATTGTACCTAATGAAGATATTTTGAATATGTAGGATGTATACTATTATTACTTTAACACGAGAGAGAGTTAATAATACAGAGAGGATTACATTATTAAAATTACATACGCCCAAAGCGTCGTTTAGGCTTCATGGCTATAGCGGAAAAGTAATAATATTTTCATCCTTAAAATTTTAATAAGCCGGATGTGTAATGCTAGTATCGAGGCTAAAATGAAAGAAATGAGAATTTATATGCAGATATTTCTTCATATCACGTGGTATTGGATGGAGGGATTTCCAGAGACATTAGTTGCTGACAGAAAGTCTAGTAAGGATTTTCCATTTGGATAGGAACCTGGATAAAGCCAGTTCTGAACATATTTATGACAATTGATTGAATAAATTAAAAGCTAAATTGGAATGGAATGAGGATATAAATGAAGGTAGTTGAAGTTGTAATAATTAAAAAGTTGTAATAGTTAAAAAATTGAAAAAATTAGAAAATTGTATTATATTTAAGTGAGATTTACTATATATATATATATATATATATATTACAAATATCAACAGTATTTTTAATAAGCGTAAAAATTAAATTAAAATTATTTGAGCCTCTCCATTCATATTTGTTTAATTTTTGACAAATGTCCAAGAAATATGGAATTTTTTTCAATTATAAATTATCGGAGATATTAATGTATTTTGTACTTAATAAGGCATCTTTTTTCCACGAAAAGTTTCAAAAGATTGAAAATGTACATATTCCAACTACTGAAGTTAATCTTATTTTGAATAATTTTGTTCTTCAATATAAATCACGATTTGAAGAAAAAATTAAATCTTTTAATAATGTAAAGAAATTTGTAAAACTTATTGGAATCAAATCTGGGTATAACGGAAAAGTTTGCCAAAGAAATGTAGAATTTTTACCAAACGTGTTTCCAATATATGTCGAATAATGGTCTAATACAAATATCATAGTAAACAACAGTTTTCAATTGTGTTTTTTGACTTCATCGCAAGTAAATTGGGAAGATATTGAAATTTGTGTTGAGTTTATATAGAAAGAAATTCCTGTTATTAAAATCAATAACAATTGTCTGTTTGAAGGAATTTGAAGACTGAATGTATATCTGAATTTTGATAAGCTAGAACAATGGGAAAATCAATATGCTGAAATTGATAAAAGATGGGTGGAAATATTTAATCATTTCAAAAATAATGAAAATTTTAGTTCTTCTTCCCTGGAACTAATGCAACAGTTGAAACAGTTTTTTCAATTGGTAATGATTTTTGGACAAGTGAGAAATCAAGTTCGAATGCTGATACCGTAAAATTCAATATGAAGGATATTTCGAAATTTCCAATATATTATTAGAAAATTATATATTGACAAAAAATGTTCATTTATTGGGAAAATGCTTGTTTAATTAAACAATTAAATGGGATATAAGCATAATCAGAGTATTTTGTTTGAATTAATAAAATGTTTCATTTATTTATGCCATACTTTATTCTTAAATTTTTTTGTCTTCCTTTTCATTGTAAAAAAATTGGTCACCTTAATAATATTGACAAGTATGGCTATTGATTATAAACTACCTATTGAAACTTTTAAGGAACATAAATATTGCATTAATGAAGCGATAAAATAATTGGATTTTTAGAGGAAAAAGAACACTAAGCGTATATATATTATATACCTCTTTTACTGAAAAACACGAACTTATTCCATTTTACTTGAAGCTATCTCAAGATTGCAGTATTTTTCTTCACGTAGGAGATTATAGATTTATATGCAACGCTTTCCTTTTCTTTTCACATATTGGTTTTAAAATAGGTTTATTTATTTATATATATATTTCTTCTAAATGAAATTTTTTTTGACTCATTTAAACATGTGATTAGGTAAACAAATCAGAATAACACAGAAATTCGCAAGGTCACTTTTACTCGCAATATCTAGCAAATTATTTCCTAAAAGTTGTTTTCGCGAAAATAACTTTTAGGAAATTCGAAGAAGTGGCACACGACAACTGAGATGACCTGATGTCTTAGTCCTCCTCTCATGAATGAAATATGGATGATAGTAGTTAAAGATATATTTTTTCCTTACAGAGAATTTTCGAGTTACTGAAATCAGAATCGCATCAAATCATAACAATCAGACTTTGTGCTTCAGTGATTTCATTACGTAGAAATATGAATATAAAATATTTTTGGCAACAAAAATAATTAAAGATTCATTTATTAAAACTACTCAATGACAGACATAATTTTGAAAAATAACAGTTTTGAAACCTTGTCTATGTAGCTTTTAGCAATTTATGTAGTTTACTCTGTCATTAGCATATGCATGAAGCCTCCGAAACTATATTTAAATTTTAAAGTTATTTACTATTTTCGAATACATTTCCTGATCCCTATACATAAATATATTTAAATAAAAAAATAATAAAGTGAGTGTTTTCAAAGTTTCAAACACTTAATTTTATTTCTTGAATTAGAACTATCATTGCAGACAAATGCAGACTGAGGAAAGTAATTTTTAGAAATTAATTCAGATTATATAGAAATTAATGAAAATAGATTTCTGTAAACTTAATGATTTTCCTTCCAGCTAAAATAATATTGCAATTTTTATGTGTCTTGCGTTACTGATAAATAACTTTTAAGGAAGGCATGAACATTTGTTCATAAATACACCTACACAAATATATATATACTTTTAAATACATTAGTAAAATATTTAATGAAGGTAAAATATTTAATTTAAAAAAATTGTGTGTAAATAATAAAAATAAATTGAGCTTGGGTTGTCAGATCCATTTTTTATTTAAAAGCTGTTAATGTCAAAACTATTAATTTTTCACACGTGTAATTTAAGTAATTACTTAAATAAAGAGTTTTTAAAAGCAAATAATGTATTATACATTTTGTTTTCTCTGTATTTTCATTTAAAGATAAAATAATTTTGAGAATTCATTAGTCAAAGTTAGAATTTTTTCATTTCACAATTAGTCATGTGTGTGTATATATATATATATATATATATATATATATATATATACTATCAAATATTATCTTCTTTTCAAATTTTCTGCAATTATCTTGAACAGTGTTTGAGATGAATTTTCTTAAATTAAAAAAGTAAAATAAGAAATTTAATTTAAAAAATTGATTTAAAATGTCGGTTTCTTTTCTGAAAATCATGCAATGATAGATTTTTATGCATTGAAAAAAATATCAGGTGGAAAGTTAAGGCCTCCACGGAAATTTGATTTGATGATATGATATTGTGTTTTCTCTTGCGGTGTAATTTAGCTATGTTTCTGTAGATACGATGTAGCTGTTCTCGTATACTTACAATTTTGCAATTGCCTCAAATGTATAACTTCGGTATAATTATACTCTTTGAGCTTGCAGTAGACAAGGTTCCTAATCTCAAACCTTAAATTATTTATTAATAAAAGCAACAGAAATATTTTCCCCTCTAACTGAAAAATAGAAATTTCAAAAAAGCATAAATAGCAAAATGAAAAAGTACTGGTTTGCTTATTAACATTTCATAGGAGGCGTTACAGCTAGAATTTTAACAACTGTCAAAGTTCATTTTGCTTGTGTGCCCCATCATCTGCTTATCATGTAATTTTAAATTAAGTATATTACGAAATTAGAGAATCAGGAATTTTAGAAAAAATATTATTTTAACAAAACTTTTAATGGATTTTAGAGTATGTTATAAAGATTTAATTGACACATTGAGCATTTTGATATTGACCTGCCAACGTTTCGGTATTAATTTACAGTTGATACATTGAGCATTACAGTTGATACGCTGGTTTTAACCTTGATATTAATTTACCATTGAGCATTCAATAATTAAACAATCAAGAAATAACTTGAAATAAATTTGAATTGCACAATTACTTGATTTTTCGTCTTAAAGCTTATGTGTTAAATCCGCTGATTTTTAAAATTACGAAAATATTTTCTTTATAGAATTATCTTTTAAAGTACAGGGCATATTTTTTTGAAACTAGACACCTACAAAAGTTGACAAAATCCCCAAAAAATGTCATACTACAGCTTTGGTAAACATAAATGATCGTGTAAACAGCTCATAAATGCAGAAACGATTGACAAAGATTATATGATGTAACAATAAATGAAATATATCCCTTTCTTACTGTTAAACAACTTTTACAATACTACCATAAGATGGAAATGAGGTAGCTTATGAGCCCTTGTAACTGTTAATCCCACTAATTATGGAATGCAGTTATCAGGTCCTTGAAGGGTCTAAGAAGTGGAAGGTGAGAGTTACATTTGTTTATCGAAGAATATATTAATTACATTTTACATGTAAAGATCTGCAGATTTGGCACACCAATCCATTTATTGAATATCCTCATTTTCCAGAAACTCGTTGAATGGCTGAGCACTATGGGGACAAGTGTTGCCATTTATGAAAATGTAATTATGTCGATCCACACCTATGAAAAGTTGGACATAGGGTTCCAAGATGTTATCCCTCTATCTCACAGTAATCATAGAGTAATCATTGAAATTTCGTCCAACTATGATGCAACATTCATTAAAAGCAGTTTGTTAAGTTACGTATAAGACCAGTATCAAAGACTAAGGATACATTTCAAGCGGAAACCAAATATTTCAGAACTTTTATGGAATAGTACTCTTTATTCTTGAAGATTACTTTAAATAATTTTCACGAACTAATCAGTTCTTTTAAATGATAAAAAAAGATATTCAAAATTAGTTTTAACCTCTAAATTTTTGCTTCTGAAATAAAAATCTTGAAGAAGATAGTTTTAAATTTTAAAACTTTTTTTTCTAATTAATAATAAAATTTGAGAGAAAAGTGCAATATAAATGTTTGTATTATATGAAAGAAAGTATATAGTATAAGTTTGTGCTTAAGGAATTATCTCAATTACAAAAGTGAGAAATATCTTTTAAAATAAAATGTTTTCAAGGAAATTAAATAAGAGAACAATTAGTTTTAAAATAAATACTACTTGATAACAGAGCTTACAAATATAAGAATTCATTAAAATAATATAATTTTAAAAGTGATAATAACACCTGATTGATAATTTCAATTGATATACTAATTATTGTACAAAATTAACAATTTAACTTGAAAGATTTTTACCTCGTATTTGTCACTTTTTTTCAAGAGAGCAAACAATGAATGGAAAGAGAAAATTTAAGGCAAAGAAACAAATAAGGCTTCAAAATAAATTTACAGATGGATGAACTGTTGAATTAGTATACAATGGAAATAGTATAAATATATATAAATAGTTTGCTACACTTCATATGCTACAATCTTGGAGCTTAATTTAGAATTTATGGTGACTTTTATTATTTCACTTTTATTATAGAATATGCACTCAGAACATATCTTGGTTTTTCTTTTCACGCATACCCGGAAGATAATTTATCTATTGTGCCTACTTTACCTATAGTTTTGCGGCGGCTCTCTTCATCATTGACCTACGCAACCTACCACGCCCTGCTTGAACACTGGATGGCACTATAGCCTAGAACTACTGGTTGCTTATGCCTCGATACCAAACCTTTCCCCTGCTTGACTAAAGCAACCGTACATTAATCATAGTCATGACTTTGGCGCATGTGTCCAACCGAACCACCAATCTACTAGAAACAGCCGATGACGTCAAATGTAAACTGTTCAAAGCGAAGTTCACTGAAAAGGGTCGAAATGAATACCAATTAATGGAACAATGAATACCAATGGGTGGAAATATGACTGTTTCTATAATATCGTTCGGAACGTTCCTCTTCGTAACATTATGATGATACTTACATGATGATCCTCTTACAACAACAGCATAAGCATCCCTCTCCAGTCGAAGTTTCATTTAAATGGGGAAGTATATCTTGTTGAAATTCTTTGTCATCCGATACTTCGCCTTCATAATCCATTTATTATTTTTGTTGACCATATGAAACTAGAGTCATATATTTTTGAAAATTAAATAATGGAGAAAATATGTTATCACGTGACTTCTCAGTATTATTTGGAATGCGGATCATTTAAAAATACTTAATTATTTTCACTTGTATTTTTATGGATATTAATTTATATCAGTTCATTACATTCACTAAGGTAAAATGTCATTTTTTGGTAAGAAAAAAAATGTTCTACAAGTCTGAAAAAGTATAAACTTAAGAAATATTTCTATTTGAAGAATACTTTGGAAATAATTGACAAAACTAAAGGAAATGAGAGCTATCATGAAATAAATTACAGAAATCAGTCAATTAAACCCATTCAGAGTAGGATTATTAAAAAAAAAATGGTTAAAACCACTTTTTCCTACACCAAGAAATATCATACGCAGAACATATTTTGCCTACAGTATCGAAACTTTCCTTGGTTATATCATATTTTAATGACATTTGCATTTCTTTACCTCACCTTTTTTTGCAGTCTCTTATGCAATCATGTCGTATCAATCAATTCATTATACAATCAATTCACTTTGATATAAAAATATTTCTTTTTTTTTTTTTTTGGAAAGGAACATAAACACTTTCATAAGCAGAAGCACTTTTTAAAACCTAATGACGTGTTTTTGCATCAAAATTGCTTCGATTTACGATATCAACCTTAATTACCTTAAGATACTTTTTTTGCACATTTTGTTCTCTTTTTAATTGATCCATATTGAGGTGTTATAAATTTAAAGAAATATTAAGATAAAATATCAAATTCGGTAGTGGAAAACACCTAATAATATGAATAATTTTATCTAAATAAACTTTACTGTATCCTATCACGTTTCTAATGTCTGAGCAACTGATTTTCTAAATACAATAAATAATTAATTCTGTTTTTAGTAGTTACTGGAAAATGCATTACAATTTAACACCTGATTTGCAAATCTTGTCATTTTGTATCCTGAGCCTTCTTCACTTGACCGAGGTTCAAAATTACGATGTCCGCAGCCAATACTCCTCGTGTTACTTTTAGTTCGACGTGAATAAAATCAGACCAAATCAAATGATGAGCCTATTAGATTCAAATTCAGCAGAACTCCGAATTGTTGATGTTGAAGTAAAATTTAATAATAAATTAAGTATTTGTTCTAACATTTTGTTTAATTCTTTTAGGGGATTCAATTTATATTTGGGAATTATTACTGGGTTTTTGTAAACATTATGACAGACGAAAACATGGTCATAATCCTAAAGATTATCTAGTCTAATATTAGAGTGCATCACTTTTTTTTTATTGTGTTTCGAAAGTATAATCATCGATACCTAAAAGAAAAACTTTAGATGGTATTAGAGAATACAAGTCATTTACTGACGAATAGTTTTAAACGAAGAATATTAATAAAGATATTCTTGGTTTAGAATAATTATTAAAATCGTATATTAATAGAAGAAATAATCTTAAAAATTACAATTATTCATAAAAATAACATTACAATAATAATCATAAAAATTCATTGGAAAACAGTGATCGTGGATAAATTACAAAATCCATTTTTTATTTGGTGATGCATACTAGAATGAAGAAGTCTATCTATGCATTTAAGATTCCTTTATTGAAGTTCACTACTTCATAATATGGAAGTTAGTATTTGGCAAACAAAGCCAGCGAAAATGCAGACAGTACAAGCAAAAGAGAGACGCCAAAAAAGAGAAAGTGGTAATGGAAACCAGTTTTTTTAAAGACCACGTCATTTATTTAAAATTAAGAAGAACTTAGCATAAAGTCAAAGTTACGAGGGAGCAAATTTAGTTGGGCGTTTTACCATAAAGTACTTTATAAAGGAAAAGTACTTTAAAATGAGAAAAAAGTAATAAGAAAATGATAACGTGATTTCACATCCCCCCCATATATATATATAATTAAAAAAAAAACAGAATTACAAAAATACTTTATTTTATGTTATGTTGACAAAGTTCCAAATATTTGCGCTTTTAAATGCAAAAATTACTACAATTTAGTTATTAATAAATAAGTAAGTAGTAATTATCTAGAAAATAATTTCAGAGGCCTCAATAAATTATTAATAGAATTACTGATCTTTATAAAAAAAAATAGAACTACAAATAAATAAATTATAAATACCCACATATCTTTATCACTCCAATACTTCATTAAGTCTCTATAAAATTTAAAATAGTCTCTAAAGCATATAATAGTTAAACAACAAAAGCAAATAAGTTATTACTAGTATTATAACAAGATTCTATTAATAAAACTATAATAATTAAAAATAGTTCATATATAATTAGGAATATAAAATTGAAAGATATTGGTACGAAAAGACGATGACGATTCCCTGCAGTGTAAATCTTATAAAGGAAAATATACATGTACAGAAATTTTGTCGGTCACCAAGGAAAGCTTAAGCAATGACACCAAATTTGGCGACAAATTTAGTGAACGTTTTCGTGACTTGGTGAGAAATTTAGTGACTTCAACAACAAAATGATGTTTCTCGGAAATGTTAGAATCTTGTCGACATCTCGATTAGAAGAAATGTTATGGAATTTTCTCTGTGACGTTGCACAAGGCCGAAACAGTTATAAATGATGAGAGATGCGAAGTCTGAGTTAACTGGAAGTGGGAATCTCATGAGTGTATCTGAATTCACGGATGAAATAGTCAGAATCGGTGTTTGAAATGCAAAGAAATGCAAAACCTTGGAGGTTTGTCCGTGATACCAACTAGTAAGCTTGTGAACTGAATGTAATTGAAAGTATTGGTGAGCTGATCGTTATTTACTTCAACTTTTTTTCTGTGCCATCGAAGGTTTGAAAATTTAGTTACACATCATTTCTTTCTGTAACATATTTTTATGTAGGATAGTTTGTCCTCTAAAATGAGTTTAATCAAGCATAACTGTCTTCAGCCAGTAACAGAACTTAAAAGTTTATACTTCATTATTTTAATTGTTTCTATTTCTTTTTATTTTTGATTTTTCTATCCCTAGTTTGTACAGTTTATGTTTTACTTTTCATAAAATCATTTTAGATTTAATATTATTTTAAGTAAATTTATATCTTGTTTAACTTTGGTTTTAATTTTGTAATGTGTGTAAATGTAATTAGGCTTACAGAAATAATTTCATGGCTTTCTCTTAGCATTTTAAAATTTATTTCTACTCTCCAAAATATTTTTTTAAGAATGGTTTATTCATGAAACTATTAAATATATTATAAATTTGTTTTAATTTGGTTTCTATATTATTTTAATCCATTTATATAAATTATTTCTATCTCTATTTAAAACTCAACATCAGAACGGTTGCTGCTATATTCATAAAGTGATGTCTAGGTATATTAAAGTAGCCATGCGCTAATGAATGAAACCACCTATGGCACCAACTGTGGAAAACTGCGAAGTAAGCATTTCTATCTCTAAATGGAACGAGATAGGGGGAAAAGGTGATATACAACGTTGTAGAGCATCCTCTATTTTGTACAAAAAGACACCTTATGGATATTAATGCGAAGAATAGAACTATTAAAACATGCATTTGTTTCTTCAGGGTTTCTTACATTGTGGCGTCACGAAACCTGAACCGATGGAGAAACGATTATCCTTCGGGCAAAACACGACACTACAATGAGGTACAGTAGGGAAATTACGAAAAAACAAATACACGTTTTAACAGTTCTATTCTACGCATTAATGTCTACTAGGTGTCTTTTCAAACGAAATCGATCATGCTCTACAACTTTGTAAATCCCTTTTTTTCTCTATCTCGATTCGTTGTCGAGATAAAAATGCTAGCTCCCCAATGTCCCACCAGAAAGGTGGTTTCATTCAGTAGTGCGAGGCTGGTACTTTACTATACCTAGACACCCCTTTTATGAATATTTTTATGAATATAGCAGAAATTGTTCCGAAGTTAAGAGGGAGCAGGGACTTTAGTGGGCACCCTGTATATATATATATATATATATATACGTGAGTTTAATAGACTGGCAGGAAGAAGATGTTGTGATATGAAAATGATTAGCTTTCCATTGCATTAATGTCAAGCAGGCACCTTTAGCGACACCTACAATGTGTTTAAATGCAAAACTTGTATAACAGGTTTCTCAGGCACCAATTGCATTTTAACATTGTAACATTGTTGCTTGGTCTAAAGTCGTTGTGATGCCTCGTGTAAGAAAGCGAAATGCTTACCAACACGTTTCTGACTATCTGATAAAAGTTGAATTGCAGCTTACCGGGATTGTGGTTTATTGTATTTCAGTATTGCTGCACGCGTCAGTCCAATATGGAATCAATGAGTTCAGGATGGTCATACGGAATACCGTACTGAATCTCACAGGCCCGCCATCACTAACAGCCAGACATATTACCAGCATGACCATAAGGAACCGAATAACCAAGTCATCAACTTTAAATCAATAAATGTGATCGTTTGCAAGACAGGTGTCTGCAAAAACAGTTGGACGACTTTTGCAGCAGCTTGGATCATAGCTTCTACTACCCTTGACACTACATCACAGATGAGAGTTACTTAAATGATGTGATCATTTACGAACCTAGACGTAGCGATGGCGGTACGTTGTCTTTTCAGACAAATCCAGGTTATGTATACAATATCATAATGGTCTCATCCGCGTTTAGGCGTAGTGGAGACCTCACATTGACAGCTTGCATTCTACATCTTCACCTTGGCCCAACATCATCAGTGATGATATGGGTGCCATTGGATGCACGTCTCGGTCACCTCATATTTTCACTGATGGAATGAACAGTGGCTGGTGCATTTCTGGTGTGTTAAGACTCGTGGCTCTGCCATTTATTCGAACCTTGCGAATCGCTACATTACAGCAGGATAATGCATGACCTCATGTTGCCGGTATTAAACGGATCTTTCTTGATACGGAAAATGTTTGGCTGCTTCCCTGACCAGGAAATTCTCCAGATCTTTCACTAATAGAAATGGTAAATGTTTGCCGAGAAACTTGCTCTTAACCATACGTCAGTCACTACAAACGATAAAGAGTGGCATTGTGTTGAAACTACATGAGTTTGGTTTGGTTTTATTAACGTCACACGAGAAGCAAAACGGAAACTATTTGGATTGGACCTCGTAATTTTGAACCTCGGTCAATATACTGAGAAAGACGCCTGCGCTAGAACCTCCGTCTCCTAACATCCACACCACTCCCCTGGGAGAAGCTACATGAGAAGCTATAGCTGTACATGCAATCCAATTTCTGTTTGACTCAATGCCCAGGCGTATAAGAGCTTTATTTCTGCCAGAAAGGGCTAATCTGGGTTGAGGTTTCTGAGGAGCTAATTCTTAATATTTAATTACAAATTTTTTTTATTCCAAATTTCTTAAAAATTTAATTACATGTTTCTTCTAATGCAATATATTTGTGTAGTAAATATCATTTTGTTATTTCCATTTCTT
>BMAW01094713.1:66090-89806 GCA_019974015.1 Nephila pilipes
TATATATATATATATATATACACACACACACATATATATATATATAGTATCAATTAAAAATTGCTCATATTTAAACCAAATCACTTTACTCTTATTTCCTTCAATCCAAATAAATTACTTAATAAATTACTCAAGTCAAAGCTCTAAATTCTCACGAATAAAGTAAAAATAATTTAACAGCTTTTAAAATTTTAAGTAGATTTTGCTGATTTGGAAAGCATCAAATTCATATATTTCTCGAATATTATTTGAAAAATACATTACTAAAGCAAAAAGAAATTCCTTGGCAAAAAATAAATTAAATTTTATATACATAAAACTGTGATATGATCCCTATAAATTTGATAATCTATTTTAGAAAGTTTTAAACTATTTATTCAGTTAATCATACACATAAAAGTTAGAAATTAAATTCCTTGTTATGTCAGAGAAATTTAGTAAAAAAATAGGATGGGGAAAATATATATCTGAATTATTTTAAAATCAATAGATTTTTGAGTATGATAAGTGCTTTCTTTATTTTCAAAACTCTTTTCATTTCATTATATTTTCGCATATCGCATATTTTATAATTAATCTTAGTTTCCGAAATAGTGATCGAAACAAATTTAAAATTAATATCTTAATGTAACAAATAGATAGCCATTATTCAGCACTGAAATTGAATATATTTAAGAAACCAGTAAATTGACAAATATTGTTTAAAAGACAAGACGATTACTGTGCAATTCTTAAAAGACGTTATAACAGGTAACAATTAAGGGATAGTAATTTAAATATATCACAGCATTTCTAAAATGCTTTCCCACGACATTGCCACTAGGTGCGCCTTTTACTGGTGAGACAGAATACCACACGGTAATCCTGATCATTAAAGTGGCCTCACTAGATAGTTTCCTTCTCAGATACTATAGAAATGAAATCTCCAAAAAATGTTAGTGAGTGTAAGAAAAAAAATATTTACGAGGTTTCACTGCATATCAGTTAAAGTCTGTAGGCCACTTTTCATGATGTTTGCTGCCTAAGATATGAAGTGTAGACCCTCAGGAATTTCTACTTTCGGCAAGTCTGACAAATCACATGGCTCCATTTTTTTGATAAGATATGAACCGACAAGCCAGAATCTCAATTTCCTTCCTACACTGAAGGTATTTATAGCATTGTCACCAAATCATGAAGTCTGTACTGATTTTTCTGCTTTGGATTGTACGTACTGTGGCTACCTTCCAGGATTTTCTTAACGTTTGATTTCATTTCATCCTTCAAAGCAATCCATGTCGACAGATTTTTTGTTCCCTTCTTTTTTCTCAAAAATAATAGTGAATAAAATAACTGAGCACTACTCTGAATCCCATTGTGGGAAAGCACAATTTCATTTTCAGTTGATTTACCCACGATGATAGCTATGTTTAGCATTTCAGCATTTAAATTTTCTTCTGTGGTAATTTCTCTCAATGCCCCATTTCAGATTCCCTCATCGTGACGAGTGGTTACCTATACTGCTCTGCTGGTTGTTTCGTGTTTATTCTACAGACGACGAAATTCTTCCTCCCTGCCCTTCACTAATGGGGAGCTTCATTTTCCCTCAGTATTTACATTCGGAGAGAGAAGAGTCAGGGTGATTACGTTTGCGATCAGTTTTCACTGAGCGCATCTGTAAGTTCTAAGTCCTTTCCGTTTTGCGCAGGACAAAATTAAAAAAAAAGGGGGGGGGGGAATAACTGCGCAAAATTTTAAACCACACACGCAGCTTGTCAAAGCAATGTTTTCGTTGAATATTTATTGAGTGCTGGTATCAATTAAGGCTGACTCTTTTCACCATTGATTAATATGTCAATGTATCTGATTTCATTATGCTGAATATTCGATTTAAATGAGTTTTCATCAACCCAAAAATTCCCACGATACTATATTTTCCCCTCTCTAGTTTTTTTTAAGCTCTCGCTTTTTGTGAATCGGCTTATGTGAATCTTCGCAAAGTGATTTCCACTATAAATCCAACAATCTGTTTTCCTGATTATTTACTGAATGATGAATTTTTTGAGTTTCTCATGTTTTATTATTGTGGAAGCGTTTTTTGTCGTTTTCACTAGGAAAAGGATTTTCAGAAAATGTTCTACTTTTAAATGAGAAGAAAACATTAGATTCACAAATATGTTCTTGAGATTTCAAATAATCAACTCTCTTTAGTCCACACTTATGAAAGCAATGGTTTCCTGATTCTAGCTTTGACAAAATCTATCTGCTACAATTCAGTTGTACAAATCTGTAAAATCAGATACATTCCGAAATTGGAGATAATAGATGAAGATCGCGGAAAGTCCGTTTGGGGATTTAACTTGCAATTCTTACTTTGTTTCCGTGCCTTTTAGATACCGACAAGAACTGGTACTTCGTTGGCTTAAAATTTTCAGAAACAATTTTTTTAATACCTATTAGTCCTTAATATCCTAGTATAGCACATTCATCAACATGTTTCCTGGTCATTCACCTAAAATATTCATTAAAATTTTTGGATTGAGTTCAGATGGAACATTTTTAAATGTAAATGTCCTCTACGGAGATTGAAAAAATAAGTTATAGGCTTCTGGTTCTTCTTGTAAGTAATTGTTATTACTTTAGCTCTTCTGAAAAATTGTCTAGTGATGTAGTTTCATTGCTTGAAATCTGTAGAGAAATGATGTGAACGGAACGCTCTTCAATTACTTTGATATCCAGCTCTTTTTCTAGCTGTGAAAGCTTAATTTTTTCTAATTTACACTTCGTCTGCTCCACAGTATAGTTATTATATCCTTTACAACAAAATCCATAATTCTGTATGCGAAGTTATGCTTTTTCTTTAAAGTTTTGATTTCTCCTTTCACGACATAAATTTAAACGCATTCGAACGAAGAGGTAAGAATATGCAATGAGAAATAAGTCCTTCGCAATGAGGAATAAGGCCTTTCTTTTAAATTTTTTAAAATCGGAAAGTTCAAACCTCAATTCAAATGCTTAAGCAGCAAATATCAATGTCGGCCGAGCCCCCAGGTTATAGGATTATATCTGGTGCGTGCTTAAGGGTAATAGACGGTACAAATGCTGTTCACAAGACTTACACGTTTATTGGACGATGCTCATAAGACGAGTTACAACATATTACAATTAAGGGGCAACAATTAAAAGAGAGATTTTATATACACAATCAGCGATTTTATATCCACAATCAGCGATTTTATATCCACAATCAGATTTTATATACACAATTCTCCTCATCTAAAGGATACAAATTGTGACCCAACCATGCTCCTCAGTATGCATTCTACTATACAATATATATATATATATATACCTTAATATCAGAAGTAGACCTTATCTACAAAATATGCTAGTTAATTTTATTCAATCTTTGTGAGATTATTACCATCATCCCTATAGCATAATTACAAAAAAAAAATACTTTTAAATATTGTGAATTGAGTATTAATGAAATTTAAAAATTTGAAATATTAATCAATCTTTTAAATTTCGTTTGATATGAAATTTTCGTATCTTTAACAAGTATATGTTTATTATTTATTTTTAGACAATGTTTTCAAATTCTGTTTAAAATTTTATATCTGTTCAAAATGCCACAATTGCGTAATTTATAATTAGAAAATATTAGTCAAAATATTCCTCATTTTTCATCTTTATTGGCTTTAATAAACTCTTTAATCGGTTTGCTTAGGTTGCGCTTATTTTTTGGGATATTTTATATATTTTTTAAAATTTCAGTAATTTTGTGCATCAGAAAAACTTCTAAGATATTATAATTCTAAATTCTACGAGATTTAGAATTTTATAAATATTGCATCACTTTTTCAGAGCATAATTAATTTTCTTAAATATGTAATTATATTGTAAAATTATAGTGAATGTACTACTTAAATTATTGTACTTATATTGAATGTACTACTTAATAAAAACTATCACAAATAAATCTTAGATACCACTCATGTCATGTGGTAATGACTTTTCCGCTATCTCATTTTCAATGAATTTAGAATAACGTTTCTCCCTAATAGATTACTTTTTGCACTTTTAAAAGCGCTTTCCTCATTAAGTATTCTGTTATACTTCTCAATAAACCCACAGTATAAAAAAAAACCCTCTATTTGCAGGATTACAGTTTCGACACCTGATAGCCATAATACTAAGTTCTGGGTTTCTCGCCATAACAAAATGAGAGAAATGTAGAACAGGTTTATTTACTGACGAAATAGTGCCTGAGCGTTTTCTTTGAGAGTATTGTTAATATTTCATATTTTATAATTTTTTTTTTTTTTTTGGCTTTCTTTTCATTAAACTTGGGTCGTAAAAAATGAAAAGCATTATTTTCACAAAATCTGAGTCATGCTCACCAAATGAATCTTCAAATAATCTGTTTAGCATTTTGATGTAAAATAATTTGATATTTCAATACTAAATATTAGGATCAATTTAAAAGATCCTAAAATTTCTTATAGAATTTTACAATGAACTACTACTATGTGGTCCTTATAATTTTCCTGACTCAAATCTTCATGTATTAAAAATTAAACCTAGAGATTTTCTCAAAAGTTTTTTTTTTTTTTTCATAGATGAGACAGATTTAAGATGTCGAATCACAGATGAATTTCTTATTAAATTCTTAAGGGCGAGGAAGTTCAACATTCCAAAAGCTCTTAGCCTTGTAAAGAAACACATGGGCTTTAAGAAGAAGAATCAAGATATATTTACGGGAATGGATTTTGAAGTCTTGTCAAAATTAATTAAGAAAAAAGTGTTTGGTTTTCTTCCATATCGATGTAAAGATGGATGTGCTGTCTTAGTTGTACAGTTGGGTAAGTTTTCATTACAATTTTCAAAATCTCAGTTTTATAATTATTTTCTAAAAATCAAACTATAATGGTATTATCCCTTAAAAAGAGTTAAGATAGCATAAGTTACTAATTTAACTAATCGATTGAAAATATTAATATTTAAACACGACTTCAAAAATTATGATTTAAATAAGATTTAGAGAAAAATATTAAAAACATGAACGAATCATAAAATATTGTAACCATTGGTTTATTTTTGAAAAAGATTTCGATACCCTAGTATGAAACACAGACTTTTGGAAAAAATATCGAAAATTATATATTTATATTTATATAATTCAAAAATATTCTTATTAACTATTTGAAAATTCTCACTTTTGATTAACCTTTCAAAAAGTTTTATTAAACTATTACTTCTTTGTTAAAAATAAGAGATTTTTATTACTACGTTATGAATTTTTTTACATTATTTGAATTTCACATACCTGAAGTAATATCCACTATTTTTAGATTAGTTTATATATAGATTCTATTAACGTCGCACTAGAAGCAACACGAGGGCTATTGGTGATGGTCTTCGTAATTTTGAAACACGGTCAAGTGACGAGGACAACACCTGAGCTGGCACCCCTCTCTCCTGACTTCTACTTCACGCCAACGGGAGGATTTTCGGCCCCGACAGATTTAACATGCATCATCCCCGGCTACACGGGGGCTCTTTAGCGGCTAAGGTTCGAACCCGCGACTGAACGAAAACCGTCGGCCCCAAATCCGAATCCTCAGTAATATCCACTATCAAACATATAGAGTAATGTTTGATAAAAGATATTACTTCAGGCATGTGAAATAATGTTTCATAATTTCACATGCCTGCATATTATCAAAAATATATATTATGTTTATATGAAATATAAATAAAATTATATTTGAAATAAACATAATTTTATTTATATCAAAAGTGGGAAATTGGATCACAAAAAAAAAAGATGTTTCATATAAAAACAGTATACAGATATGTGAAACATATTCGTAAAATATTGTTTGAAATACAGCAGAAAAAATTCTATTATGAAAAAGAGACAACATATAGAACAAAATACTTTGTTTTAAATGGGCTTTTGCAAACACACATATATATACCAAAGAAAACTTTTACAAAAACAATAGGTAAGTACAGATGGTTATCAAAATAATGGAAACACCTGTGAATTAAAGTGACATTTTTAAATGCAATTCGTGAGCATTAAAATATAAAAATAGCTACCAGTTTTTTTATAAATAGAAATGTATATATTCTAGTAGTATGTGGTAGTTTTATTCAAGTTCTGTAAGTCTTGGATTTTTTTCAAAAGCATAAAATGTCGGACCTCTCAGTCTTTCAAAGAGGCCATATTATAGGAGCAAGTGTGACCGAAACATCCCACCTTTTAGACGTTTCTAGAGGTACGGTGTTTAAAATCATGACTGCATATACAGAGCGCGAGAAGACAAGCTCTTCAAAGCAAAATAGTGGACGGAAAGAGAAGCTCAGTGAAAGAGACTTATGAGAATTGAAGCGGATTGTAATTACTAAAAAGCAAACAACTGCAGCAAAAGTGACCTCAGAGTTCATTAAACATCTGGATTCTCCATTGTCAATGATATAACAGTAAGAAGGCATCTCCCTAAACATAAGATTTAAGGCAGATCAGCAATTCCTAAGCTACTAGTCGCAGATGTTAATGCCAAAAGCGTCTACGGTGGTGTCACACTCACAATACATGGTCGATTGATAAGTGGAAGAAAGTAATATGATCTGGCAAATCGTCTTTCGCCCCTTTCCCTACAACAGGACGAATGCATGTTTGTAGGACACCAGCATAAGCGTATAATCGTGATTATCTCCTTTCAACTGTCAAGTATGGAGGTGGATCTGTCATGATATGGGCAGCCGTGTAGTGGCCTTCTGCTGCACCCTGAAAGGAAGGATTACTGAGGAGAAGTATAGAGACATTTTAGCCGATCAGGTCAATCCTATGATGCAAACTTTGTTTCCTGCAGGATAAGGAATTTTCCAGGATGAAAATGCAACTATCCTTACATCGGGACCTGTACAATCATTGTTTGATGAATACGAGGATGAATTTAAATATCAGCTTTGGCCTGCACAGTCACTTGACTTCAATATAATTGAACCGTTATAGTCTATTTTAGAGTTTTCAATATGCAATCAATATCCTTCACTTGCATCTCTTCCAGAACTTTCACAATATCTCCATGAAGAATGATACAATATTCCTTTAAACACTATTCAGCACTTGTATGAATTTATTCCTAGGCGAATCCAAGCGATATTACATGCCAAAGGCGGTTCTACACCATGATAATAAATGATTCTACAGAAATCTAAGGGGTTTTCATTATTTTGATAAACACCTGTATATGAAACGCCACGATGAAAAATTGACTGAAATACAGCATCACACATTCTACTATGAAACCTTTACAAACATAAAACAAAATATTTTATTGTAAATGAAATGTCGTCCTCGTCACTTGACCGTGGTTCAAAATTACGAGGTCCGTCTCCCTCGTGTTGCTTCTAGAGCGACGTTAATATAAACTAAACTAAACTTATCATCTCTATTCGGCTCATTTTATATTATTCGAAAAATAATTTTACAAGAAATCACATCCAAGAAAAGTATACATTTTTTTTTTCATTTCTAGACAACTGGAATCATCTCAAATAAAATATTTTATTGTAAATGAACTGTTTTTAATCCTTTTTTGTCTCATTTTATGTTATTCAAAAAATAATTTTATAAAAAAATTACATCCAGGAAAAATATAATTTTTTTTTCATTTCTAGATAACTGGAATCCATCTCAATTCACTATTAAAGATATATGTAAAGCTGTAGTAATATTCCTCTATCATTCTATTTGTGATCCTCTGACGCAAATAAATGGTTATAAAATAATTTTCGACGTTAAAAGTCGAGGTATCAAGCACATAAGATTCTGTACACCAGGAAACCTTTACCTTTTATACACCGGTACACAGGTAAGTAAAAACTAAAATATTTTTGAAAAATATTTAAGTTAGATTTTTGAAATATTATTCAAAATATGATTAAAAATATTTAAATAATATTGTAAAAAATATTTTTGAAGGAATTTCCTAATTTTTCAACTGAAATGTATGATAAATGTTTATAAATACTTTATCACTAATTAGAATTTAAAATAATCTATCAATAAAACTATCAATAAAATTATAGTAATTATAATTCACTGTGTTATAATTCAGTTAATTCCAAATTTATCTAAATGAGTAAAATTTTAAGTTTTCCTTAATTATGTAAGCTGACAAAATAATTCAGCCTGTTCTACACAAAAGCTCTCTAACCAGAAATTATGCTAAGGAATATGTATAGATCTGGGGAGAGAGGAGTAAGGCGGGTAACAATAATTTAAACGAAGAATAACTTCATCCTTCCAAACAAAATGCATCAAATGAAGGCATAGTATTAGTCACATACACACACAACATACACATGAAGACTATAGAAAATTGTTACACTTTTGATGAAATTTACATGTATAAAGAAGGATACAAGAAAGTTATCTCTCACGATATTTATACTAAGGAAGAGCTACATGGACTACAAGTAGGAAAAATGGAAGAATTGTTCGCCAAACCCGAAGCACCCTAAATGCCGCTAATCCGCATATTATGCGTACTGTGATACCATTTGTGCATTATCTTATAAGTGCCAGTATCATTAGCAGAAAACTGCAAGTTTCTGTATCGCTTCCACGGATACTATTACGAATATTTCCCGTAGCAACATCATCATAGACCATAAAGGAATGTTTATAGAACCTCAAGAGAACTGTTTGGAGTCGTGCAGAATGGCAGCGGGTCATCTTTAGTAATGAGTCTCGATTTTGTATTTGTGAACATGATAACAGCACACGTGTGTGGAGTCAACATTGATAGTGTTCCATTGGACGCTTTGTTGCCGTCATACATCCTGTTAGTAGGGTGCAATGGTATGCGATGCGATCTTGTACGATGACCGATTACCGTTGGTCTTCATCAGCACCTTTTTGACGACCCAAAGTTACATTTGTGAGGTCCTTCATTCCTGTTATGAAAAGTCAATCCAGATCTTTATTACAACAAGACAATGCTCGTGTTCTTACAGCTATCATCGCTAGAATTTTTTCCTCACTGCCATAAGAACTATGCCAAAGCTAACCGTATCACCAGATTTATCGTCCATAGAAAACATATAAGTCATTCAGTTAAGACACCACCACTGGCACAAAATTTGAAAGAACTAAGTGTCAAAGTTTAATCTGCATGAGATACATTGAGTCAAGATACAGTTAAGAGCGTCTACAACTCAATGTCATGAAGTGCACTAGCATGCATTAGAAATAATATCGGCCAAACATCCTATTGAGAGCTCTAACGATTTTGTATTTTGACCAATAATTTTTATCATGTCCGCACATAGTTTTAATTCATTTCTTGTTGTTGGTAAGTACTAATGTACTTTCAAAAACATCATTTCAATCTGACTATTTAATTTGACATACTCGAAACACAACTACCTAATTAAGCCCCACTTTTCCCTACTTTTTTTTTTAAAAAATAAAGCTGAAGTCAGTGATAAAGTAATATTAAGTACTTTCACCTTTAAAGAACAATTCTCTGTGTGTGCTTTTCATCACGTAAATTACATCAAATTTAAATTTTCTCATTTATTTTCTTACATTTATTATATCTGATCTAAAATTGTCTAATTTATATATTATTGCAATATATTTAAAACTTATATAGGCTCTATGAGCATTAAATTCTTGAAAAAAAAGACGTGAAATGGCATTCTCTGTGTTTTATTTTTCAATGAATTTTTCACAATTTTAAAACCACTATTTTCAGATAACGATGAAATTTATAATCAATCTTATCATGATTTACGTTTAACTTCTTGGATTTTGAAAGAGTTTCTATTTACCATGTACGATGTTTTTCACTTATGCTTTCTAGATATTACAAAATGAAATTTAGGTTTTGCAGAAAAATTCAACATTTACCATTTTCGGAATCATGGTGACTTATTTTGTCATATCTTACATTTTCAAACTTTTTGCTTATTGATTGGTACAATAATTTTAAAAGTAATTTTTGTTGGTAATAGAACTTAAAATTATGTTTGTGTCTAAATAAAATAAAATTCAATTTGCATTAGGTTTGCAGATTTTAAGCCTATTTCATTTTGATCAGAGATATATTAATTTTTTAGAATCGGATAATAGATGAAATATTGTAATGATTTGATCTATATTTTAATATCAGCTTTCTTGTGAACTTCTAATATTAGTCTTATTATTACTAATATTATCATTATTACTATTATTATTAGCATGATAAATTACTAATAATGTTACATAAATTTTCACTTTTACAGCTATATATCTTGGTTCTTTTGTAAGTATAGTGGAATGCATACGATTGGTGGGCAATTTCTTCAACCTGATTTGAATCGGAATTCGCTTCAAGATCCTTTCTATGAAGATATTTTTTTGCATTCATGTTAACTTTGAGATGTTATGATTGTCGCATTTCGGTACATAAATATTAGTTATTCACTGAGCTTCCCGTAGGATAACTACTGCCAGTTACTAATAAAAAAGTTGGAGTAAAAATTTCTAAACTCTAAAGTTGGAGTAAAATTTTCCTATCTAAATCTGAATTGTTATACACTTTTTTTTCCGTAAAATAAACTGCACGGCGAAATCTATCTATGCATCATGACTTTAAGAGAATCACTATACGTCTTTTTACTTCTGATGAATTTAATATTGAATTAAGTGCCATATAAACTATGATGTCTAACTTTTTAAAGCATTTAACATTGGATAATGATCAATTTCAATGGTTCTCAAACTAAGGTGTAGATATGCCTAAGTGGATTAGGTAAATAATCTGATGAACTATTAATTTTTTACAAACTTTCTCGAGGGAAAGCCTTAATCGCAAAATTATTTCAAAAGAAAACAATATTCAAATCACTTGTCATTCTCCAATGAATAAATTCAGAGATTCCTACATAGAGAAATGGTAATAAATGTTTATCTTTTTTAATGACCAAAATAATTACCATCCTTGTATAAACTCCGTTTCAAGTTATATAGGAAATATTTATCTTAGAAAAACCGATGCATTTGTAAATAAAAATACTAACGTTTAATTATGCTTGTTTGTAATGAGAAAAGGATTTCTAATTTCCAATGTAATCAACAATAATTAAATAATTTCATATATTTGTTTGAGATTTACGTTTCTTGAGATATAAAAGAATCGATATGCAATAAAAATCAAGATATATATTTAAATGCAATACCAATTAAACAACTAAAATTATTTTTTTAAAAAAAAATATCAAAACTTAACTTAAAATCATTTTATTCTGGTATTTTATTTATAGGCCAACTAGATATGAAAGAAAAGTCACAAACTGTGATTATCGTCCAGTTAAAAGTCTTGTTGATTATAAGATGTTTTAATCAATGTGATAAAAATTTTATTACATCGGACACATTAAAAAAAATCCAAAGATTACGATTTAAAATGGACCGCATTTTTGGGAATGCATTGTAACTTTTAATCAATTTCTAAAGTTACTTCAGGATCAATTAGCACTATTCACTTCATGCACTTCAATTCAGAAAATTGAGACGAAGTACTAAGCTATGCGGATTTCATGTATAAGTTTCTTTTTGTGATTACTTTATTTCCTTATAGATATATTCGTCACTATTTTACGTGGAAAAAAACGGAAAATTAAGAAATGTATTAACTATCAGTTTTAAAGAATTTGTATAGTTTTACTAAAGCGATTAAAGAATTGAATATCCTGAAAAATGAAGCTCTGAGTGGAAAAATGTTTCTCCCACTTTAGTAATAATAATCAAATTAGCTGGTGTATATATGCTTCGGAGAAATATAAAAAAATGTTTTCTCATTTTCTCTCTAAAAATAGGTAATTTCAATGAAACTGAAAATCAGATTCATAGAATGTACACTGGTGTCCTAAAGTTACGCATAACTAGTACTTATGTGAATAATAAAGGAAATCTAAGTCAGAATAGTTGAAAATGAGATATGAGAGTGTAAAATGGTTATAAAATAAGAAATTCATGTAAAATACTCATAATAATTATTCGTATTATCCAAAGGAAGAGTTCGAAAGCAAACTGATGGTAATTTTCATTAAAACCAAATTATTCAAAGAGTTCCAAACGTAAAGAAACGCTCTTTTCAGTTCGGAATGGAACTTGATAAAGGCGGATGAGCTGCGAGGTTTCTCCCGAGCATATTCCACACATATTCGAAAGGATTCTAATCACACGAGTAAAGCAGGCCACGGTGTTAGTTGAGTACCATTTCAAGGAAGTCGTCGAATAGGCTCGCTGAGTAACGAGGTGTGCTATCATCAATAAATATTATTTAAGATAATAGCGCCTCAAAACAGGTGAACATAAAGTTCAAGAACTTCATTTGTATTATTTAGCAGTCTGAAAGATATAAAGATCTCATAGGCGTACCAGCAGGATTCCTGCCCATACTATGACTCCCCATGAACGTTTAGTTAGCCAATAATAATCAGTGTTTCGATTAAAACGAGATTTGCCACAGATCCTCGCATAAGGCCACAGTCCCAAACTCGTGTATTTATGCTCCAAACACCAGTTTAAAAGAGCGCATTTGTGAAGCGAATACAAACTTCTGGTCGTATAGCATTGAAACCAAAATGATTGAGTTTTCTGTATATATGCTTCTTCAAACTACTATACCTTTAGTAGCTATGAACACTGAAAACGGTTCTCTTGCACAATTGTCCCTGTGACACAGTGCTGTTATTACCAGATATCGTTCTCAGGGAACGGTTGTGACTCTTGGCAGAACTGGTTCTGGTTGTAGGTTAACATTTCTCACATAATGGAACTTTTGAGACTCGAGATTACACTTTGACACACATTCAGAATTTCGAGATACTTTGGTTTGTGATCGTTCAGATTCGGGCATTCTTCCAACGATCCTTCATTTTGCAAACATGTTCAGTAGTAGTCTTTAAGGCGTCATTTATTCTGTTTAATTGATTACAATTACCCATCTCACATGAAGTTCTTCCTGTCTGAACTGCTCATGCTGCGAGAGCCGGTTTATCCACGTTCCGACGTAACACATGGATCAATAAGTCCCGAGACTGTGCGGTCGTTTTTTTGCGATTTCCTCCTTCAAACGCACCAGCAAGTCAATATAATAATCACTGTTGATCGATTTACCTTTTTCGAGGTAGTCAATGAAAATCACGCCATGCGTATCCCAAAAAACTGACGCCATGACTTTGCCAGCTGACTGCTGCGTTTTCGGACGCTTCGGACGGCTTTCGCCAGCTGTGCGCCACTCAGATGACTGCCGCTTCGACTCTGGAGTGTAGTGATGTATCCATGTTTCGTCCATGGTCACGTAACGACGCAAGAAATCTTTTTTGTTGCGAGTAAATAGCGATAAACAGCTTTCTGAATCATCGACTCGTTGCTGTTTTTGTTCCATCGAAAGCAATCGCGGCACCCACTTGGAAAAAACCTTTTTCATGCTCAATTTTTCATGAAGGATAGTAAATACACTTCCATATGATATCTGTGTCATCTCAGCAATCTCACGGAGCTTCACTTTACGATCTTTCATTATAATTTTTGTCACTTCACTCACATGTTCCGGTGTAACGGCTTCCACAGGTCTACCCGAGCGTTCCGCGTCATTTGTGTCGGTACGACCACGTTTAAACTCGGTAAACCACCGACAAATCGTTGCTTTTGATGAACAAGAGTCCGGGTAACATTTTTCAATCCATTGTTTCGCTTGCACGGTGTTTTTACCCATTAAAAAACAATGTTTTATCAGAACACGAAACTTGGTTTTTTCCATTTTTTAAACAAACTACAAAACGACTTTACTCCAACCTCGATAACTCAGCTGTTTCTGGTCCGATCGACTTAAAATTTTGACACGTTTCAAGCAAAGGTTAGTGCTCTAGAAAGACCTGGTTACTGGTTTACTACGAGCGCTATCTCTGGGTTAGTCCCGGAACTTATTGATCCATGTGTTACGCAGGTGCTTTGCCCATGAAAACATGGATTGAAATGATTTGCATAGAGATAAAATTTCGCCTTCAACAGTTATTTTGAATGAATTCACCAATATATATTCATAACTTACGAATTATGCTTAGCTTTTGGGCACCACTGTATAAATTATTCCAAGTGCTATTTATTAATCATATATTAGTTTTCTAAAAAGAGCTTGTAAATAAAAGTAATGCACCAGTAATTTTTAAGAAAATATTTCTACTTTATAAATCTTTATTTTGTTACACAGAAATAATCCGATTTTTTTTTAAAAAATGTTTCTTGTGATTTTTGCAATTTTACACTATTCAGCCATTTTCGTCATACATGTATTAGAAAATGGAACAAAAATTAAATCTAAGATTTTATTCATATCATAGCATGTCATGCAACTGTTTACAGTAACTTATTGCTTATTAATTATACGGATAAGTTTTATATAGTATTCATACATTTTGTTTACTAAAATTAAGAGCCAAAAAAATTAAAGTTGACCATTTAAGTTTATTCTAGTTCAATTTTTTTAAAAGAAAATCTAAGTATACTTAAATTCGTTTAAAGATAAATCATATGTTATAATTTTGGGAATCAGGTATGATTTTTTGAGTTCTTACAAATCATTAATAAAAAGACTCTTTTGTCATTATAATAAAACTATCCAATTAATTATGAATAATTACTTTAATTTATATTTATTTACATTTCCTTATTTTTTTCCTAATTTCTTTCATTCACAGGAATGCTTTCCTGGCAGGTTTAAAGAAATTCACATCCTTAACATGTCTACGACTTTTCAATTGGCATGGGCTGTTATAAGCCCATTTTTATCAGAGAAACTAAAGAAAAGAGTGAGTAATATTCGTTTATATTTTATGTAAACAATACAAGATGACATTTTATAAGAATAATTAACACATTAATTTTATAAGAATAATTAACACATTAATATTGCCAAATATTGCTGTATTTTACTTAATAAGAAATTAATTTTCTTAATTATATTAAAACATTCATTCTTAGCTTATAGCAAGGTAAAATAAGTTTTTTTTTTTGTTGCATATTAAAAGGTATAAGAATCCTGAAAAATATATATAAAAATTACTTGAAAACAAAATGTTCACAACTTTTATTGAATCACAGAAAATTATCTATTTCATAACTTAAGATATTATCTAATTGTTACCTGCCTTCTTTATAATGCGCTTAAATTGATAATTTTAGGTTATATAACAGGAAGAAATCAATACCTTTGCTTATCATATAGGCACTGATTTCTCACTATTTCTATAGTTAAACATATTGATATCCTTAAAGCTGCTTACACACACACACATATATATATATATATGTCCTTTCTTTCATTAATGTATTTGCTGTGTTTACCTTTTTTAGTATTACTTAATTTACAAACGTTGTTTAATCATTACTTGTGATATTTATCGACTTCCGAATAACTGTTCAATTAAATAACAATATATTTTTATAAGTTAAAAGATTAATGAATTTTAAATTTTCCTTTGTCTTTTTTTGCTTTAAGTATTCGCATTTTTGTTTTTGCCTAATTTGTTTACAAATGAGCTAATAAATTTCGTTCAAAGGTAAAATTTATATTGTTTTCTTATCTCATTGAATATTTTCCCTCACTATTTCCAGGAGTAGTAAAGAAATAACGCTTTGATTTAGAAGTAAGTGCAAAAACAAAAGTAAAATTGATACAAAGAAAGATACATTTCGAAACACATACAATTAAAATTTCCTTGACGTGAGTTTCAACACGTTTCACCTAATTTATTTTAACTGTTTAAGACAAAACGTTCTCAATTGTATAGTCTTAACTCAAATACAATCAAAATATTTGTATCAGCTACAAATATTTATGATCTTATAGTCAAAAGTCTTACATATAAATCAAATAAAAATAGACATTTTTATTTAAATTAGATTCTAACCCCTCTGCTCGAGAGATGTTTCGAAAATAAGACCCCAGTAACAAATTATAGCTCAATAAAACTGGAGAATGTAAATGCAAATAACCAAAACTGCAGTATGAGCTAGTCTTTTTGATTTTCTGTGCTACATTGGACAAAGAAAGTGGGGCCGCGCAAAATAAATCAATCTAAAGGACGCTAGTAATAGCTCATGAGCAAAAAGAATATAGTCTACGTTTTTGTGATTTTTGTATTATAACAGCTGCAACAAGGAATTATTTTGAGGTTACTTTATTCATTTCATGTAACTCTTATGAATAAAAGTTTCATTAAACATTTTGTAAGAATAAAGTAAGTTAGAGAACGTAAAATTGTTGTTTAGTTTCGTATTGAGTTTTAGAAACTAATGCATAAATATCTGGATCGACTGAAATGTTATTTATTTTCAGAGAACTCTAAGTTGTTCATCCCACATTCTAGTTCTAATTTTATCCTTAATTCGCTTCATTTCTGAAATGAGTTGCTCATAAATATACCTAATTCCAAACAACGTTCTCATGAATAATGGATAAATGTGTGGCATGCATCGTGCATGTATGTTTTGAAAGTTCGATAAAGAGACTACGAAAATTTTTCTTCAAATTTAATGTCATATTATAGCCCTATACTTTCAATTTGAAAATTTCCTGGCAGCATATCTTTCGCTATTTTAAATAGAGTCACAAAAATAAAAGCCTTTTTTTAACATTCTGAAATTTATCTTCAAAAATTTGTAAATTTGCTTATGAAATGCAAATCGTAAAGTAGAACTGCGAACCCCCCCCCCCCATTTTGAAAATATATTCCTAAAATTTGTTCCAATGCAGAAGATTTTATGCATTTGTTTAGATTTTTCATAACTTCGGTTTCATTTGGAACGCATTTATGGTTTGAAAAGTTATACAAATAAGTTGCGTTTTTCTTTGGAGACCCAAATTTAAGTCATTTAAATAGGCAGTTAAATAAACCAAAAATACTAAATCTGCAACTTAGTCAGCATTATCAAGTTCTGGTACATATTTCTCTTTCAATGTCTTAAGCGATTTGATTTCATTAAATATATAATTTTTTCTTAAAAAAAAATTACCTTTCAATGAGCCACCTCATTTCTAAAAAACATGTCATATCGCCATGTTTATCCTCCAAGCATTTTAAGAAATTCCTGGAATTGTATCAACGGCCCCCTTATAAAATTTGCAATCTAGATAAGGGCTTAATATAGGCATTATTTAATGCTTTTCCGAGTAAACTTTCTTGGCGCATTATGTAATACTATTTCATCAAACCAGAGTTTCCGATAGAAATGGCGTTGTCTTCTGCTAATTCAACAAGCCCGTTTTCTTATGTGTCATAGTTGGGGCACCATTCCAAACTGAACTATATATATTTTCAAGAAACAAACAAAAAATGACGTTAATGATTTTTTTTCTCTGCTTATGATACAATATATGATGTTGTCGTGTAATTTAATGGTTTTAAATGAGCCATATTCCTACAGTTATTTTATAATCGTTATTAATACCTCTAATACAAATGAAAGTTTAGTTACGTATATATAATACCGGTACTCTAACCCATAGCCAAAAATTAAATTAAAAATAAGGAACTTTATTTTTCAAATTCTTCTCGACAGAAGTGCTAAGTACGTCAATTCTTTTGGCAATAGATTTATGATACGAACTAGTTTTTGAAATATTGTCACCTTTCTTACCCCAGAGAATTACTTTAGACAAGCATTCCATGCATTTCTAAAGAAACTCCCAGTTTGAAAATGGTTTTGACTTTTTGGCGATTAAATGTGCTACTACTTAACTAGCCATTGCAAAAAAATAAGTTTGAATTGTAAAGCTGTTAGTAAAACTTTTCTTAAGATATAAGACCTGTTTTTAGTTTTTCTATGTTATTTTTGCGGCAATTTCTTCATTCGTATTGGGTATGGAAGCATGATTATGTGCACAATGACATTTCAAATTATATTCTTGGAAAATAGGTATAAAAACATAATAATTTAAACAGCATGCTTCAACTTTTCTCTCCATAAAAATAGTTATATTTCCATTTTTATTTGAATAATCTCTTTTCATATATTTACTTATTTTGTTGAGACGTAGAAGCTATGCTAAAATTTCAAACTATTTATTTGAAAAAGTTAAAGTTAATGATAATGATAAAAATAAATGATATAATATTTATTTTTTATGACAGAACAGCAAGGATGTAGAAAGTAGGGATCAATAATAATTTTTAAAGATATTTGGAAGCCTTAAACAGAAGATAAGTATAATGGATTAATAAATATTTGCTTTCTTCACTAAATTTACAGCAAAACTCAAGATGTTAATTCACCTTAATTAATTGTTCGCAAAATATGCAAAAATAACGAAATATATAAGTTATCCAGTGATGTAAGACAGTGATCATAGTCCATATGAATGCAATAATAAAATAAATCTGAGAGGTGCGGCTCTTGTTTCCAATTTTTATTCTATAAAAGAATAATGTGCCGGTTTCAGACAATGCAATAGTTGGCCAATCAAATGATACGGAATGTAATAAAAGACATTTTTATATAGGAACTGCCTTTCGCTCTTACACTCAGTCAACTCACACCCGCACACGACTATCCACTATACAAAAGTGCCGCTCATATTTCCAAGTAGTTGAATTAACACAAAGTGTAATATTCGATACTAATCAAACCTGTCAACTTACTATATGTTAACTTAGTTGAATCATTTTAACCGCATTGTCTGAATCCAGCCTAAGGCTGTCAGTTGTAAAAACAATATGGACGCTAAACACTAAATGGTCTCTCACCGGATGTTATCTATTTCCGGCCATATTCGTCCATATCATGAGAAAATTATGTTAAATTGCAATAGGGATCTGACTAATAAATTCAGAGATAAATCTTGGGAAAATATTGCAAATGACTGGAAAGAATTAAGTCATAGACCACGTAAAGAAGCGGTGGCCAATTTTAGATTAAAAACTAGACATGACTGCTTAGCAGAATAAAAAAGAGAAAAGGTATGTTAACCAATAATTTATATCCTATTTGCAAAACAAATAGAAAACACTGACCCTATATTACAACTTAGAAATGATATTTGCCTTCTTTACTGGAGCGCCAGGAAACTCATGTCCTGAACTTGAATGATACCCTTCTAGGACTTTTTAGAGTTTTTATAGATATTTTAATTTTTGGAAAAATTCTTTATTTTTAAAAATTTATTTTATACATATTCTGATCTTTGAATATTGTCTTTTTAATGATGATTTTTGGTCTGTACTTTAAGTCTATTTGTAATTCATTTTTGATGTTTGTGCGAGTGGCCAGATGTTTACGGATTGAATTCCTTTTCAGTCATATGTAACAACAACATTCGTCAAAGGAGATACATTACCAATATTGACTCTCTTATAGCTTAAAGCAACATCACAGGCTCCTACCTTGTATAAGAATTTGAATTTGTATAACACTCAGAAGGAGGGGGGTTTGACTTAAAAGAGAGGATTGGGTGCAATGACTTTTAAATAAAATTTATGTAGTTATGTATCCTTGCAAAAGGTACAAATATTTCTTTCGGTCCATACTCCCCTTTTGGCACTGTTGGGGTGTGTATAAAACACCTCTTTTCGAATGAATATATGTTCACGCAGTCTTCATATATTGCAATTTAAATCAAAATTCTACAACTATAAATTTAATAATATCTCCTACATACGACATAAATTCAATTCTTTATATTTTAAACTTAATATCTCATCTGCATTTAAGAAGTGTTTTATAGATTAATCTAAATGATGCAATTAACTTTTTTATTTATTATATTATATGTATAAGCCAAAATCAGAAAGTGAAAATGGGGTCACTTGAAGAAGTACGTATAAAGAGCAAAATAAGTAATAAGTAATGAAGCAATTAAATAAGAGAAAATCTCATATTATAACTAATTTAAATGAATCAAATCATATAAGTTTATTAACCATTTTATATTTAGATGTGAAAAATTAAAATTTTGAAAAAAATATCACAACTGAAATTAATTCATTAAGGTCGTGAATTGCTATGACGTGAAAATTATATTTATTTGTTTCATATTCAATTAATTTTTACAATTAATATTAAAATAATAAAAAATACCCGTTATCAAAACTTTTAGCTACATTAAGTAAATTCAACTCTTAGGTTTTCAAATGAAAGAAAATGCAAATCATATTTGCATAAAAAGCACTCTTAGTTACAGCATTAACTGAAATAAAGTATTTTTTTAATGAGAGACTCGGGGCTGAGAAAAATACTTTATTAAGAAAAATACTCCCATTAATAAAAATACTTTATTACTATTAAGGCTTGCATAACTTAAGCTAGAGCTCTTAAAGAAAATTATATGAACAAAAAATATTCTTATTTGATGTAAATAATGGAATTGGGATATGCCAGAAGAGATTTCCTTCATGTAATCCTATGTGATTTATATTCACTGTTAGTGAATAATTTCAAGAAAATACGAGGTAATTTTCTGTAAATGCTTAAAATGTATAAGTTGAAGCACAGAGAAAAATCCTGCTACTCTGTAATTTTTGTGTAAATAATCCTACTTATATATTTAAATGTTGCATTAAAACTTGAGCAAAGAACAAATCTGTGTTAATTAAAATGAATATATCAGCATCACCATCGGCAGTATTAACACTTAAAATTAGTGAAAAAGATTGAAAAAAAAATCTGTTTTTTTAAAATTACAGAGAAGTTCAAATATATATATATATATATATATATATATAAATTTTATTAATCTGATACTTCACAAATAGCAAAATCATGGTCTTGCCCTTTCATGCATTTAAGAAGCGTAAAATACATAAGTATCATTACAATATTATACGCTGAAAAAATAGGCGGAACTTCTTATCTCTGATTTATATTTTTGATTTCTTTGTGGCTCCTTTAAAATAATAAATTTTGCATCATTTTTCATCATTATGTACCAAATGAAATGTATTTAAAAACAAGGGGGGGGGGGAAGTGACGTATAAATAATTAACATATCGCTTTTTGTAATTGTTGGATTATTCTGAGTTTATTAACAAAATGTTTTAGCTCTATTTATATTTATTTAAATTTTTAACAGTGTGCCAAACCATTTTATAGGCTTTCAGAATTTTAAGCTGCATTTTGTCAGCTTTTTATTTTTCATGACATGAATATACTTAAAATGCAAAAACATTTTTTTTTGTAATCAATATAAAAGTTTGTGATTATTCTTTTGTAAAACATGTTTTAAAATGCTGGGCATAGAATAAGAATTTAGACACACAGTTAAGTTTTGAAAATCCACAAATTTGGATAAGGTTGTGATTTAAAATTTTTCTAGTGTCTGTTTGAAAACACTGTAAGTGTCTTTAATACAAGACCTACGCATATAATTGTGAAAATTTCTTTTAGAAATTAAGAGAAAATTGTTTGAATAGTTAAACTTTGTAGAATTAGTAGGAATTTTAAAATTTTTAAATAATTTGAAAATATCAAAATTTAAATAATTGTTTGTTTGAAATCACGTTTTTTTTTTAAAAATTTGCATTGTTTTTTTCCGGTATGAAATATGGTGAATATAAACTTTTTCATAAAAATATCTAAAAAATATTGCTCACCAGGTACCATATGTCATTAAAGAATTTCATAAATAGTTTGTTTTTGTTTTTGTTTTTTTTTTTTTTAATATTTCACACAAAAAAAAAATATCAGATTTACAAATTTCCGGTCATGCACTTTCAAACTTTAGAGAAAGGCAAAATATATACATGTCATTAAAATATCATCATCATGTCATAAAGTATACGATATATATATATATATATATATATATATATATATCATGACATTTTGAAATGAATAATATTATTCCAAAATTATGTGATAAATTCTATTAGTTAATTATTTATTTTACTTTGTTGTAAAATGCATTTAAAATGTTGTTTAAACGTTTTCAAACATTCCAAATGGAAAATGGAATTGAAATTAGAAACATTTCAAGCTTAATTGTCAAAATTACTGGTTTACGTTACGAACGTGCAAATGACATTTTTTAGCATTAATAAAATGAGGCATCGTTTTACCGAAATTCTGCGATGTTTTATAATTTTTCATAACTGTAGATGAGATTATGAGAGTGTGTATTTTTAACATAATTACAGATTGATAAATGACTTTTAAATTACACGATTAATTATAATACAGTAAAAATATTTATTACTTTCAAATTCGTCTTTATTAAAAGAAGAAATCGCAATACAATAATTTTCTAGTATTGTTGTAACTTTATATGTATTGCGAGTTAAATTGTCTATTTTCTTATCTTTTTTTGTTTATCAGCTTCCTACAACTGATATTTTTTTTCATTCGTTGTTGAATAAAGTGTCTGATATCCCTAAACATTAATGTTTAGGGATATCTTCTGTTTATGAAAAGTTGCATTACTACAATCTCTAGACAGAATATAATCTCAGTAAATAAAATCTAAGGTTAAAAATTGTGTGCCTATTGCAAGTACTTGCATCATTCTTAGATTATCAGTATTTCCCAATATGAAACAAATAAATAATTATTAATTTCAGTTAAGGGTCTCCTTCAAATGGTTCTAATAAAGAATTCAATATATTATGCAATCTGATAACTATATTTGTATGTTAAAATCAATAACCTATTACAGCAAATATTTTTTTCTCACAATATTTTCTCCCTCAAAAATGCCCTTTTAACAACATCATTTATTAAAAAAGGGCAAAGTATAAATTCTCTATGAATATTAATATAGTTTTGGACAAGCAGTGTGTATGTTAATTCAGTATGGAATGAAAATAGAGGACAGAATTTGGAAAAAAATAAATGCGCAAAGTTGTAAAGATTAAACAAACTCAAACACCCTTTAATTCTAACCTGTAACAATTTATCATACGAAATACAAGTATTCAGAAATTAAAATGTTCTAGTCTTTTTTTTTTTTTTTTTTTTTTTTTTTTTTTTTTGAGCTTTTTGTTTATTTAGTGAAACGATGTATATTATATCCCATTTAATTCGGTTTAACCGGTTGGATGTAAGACTGACTAATGATTTTTATGCTGTTTTCAATCTTTTTAAACCTTTTGTTATGCATGACTTACATTTGGTCCTATTTGACGCAGCGTTAACAAAACGTAATGTGAGAAACATTCGGCTCTTCAAAGCATGAATAAGAATTATATGAAATTAGAAATTAATAGAAACCTTATCGGTATTGTTTCTACAGTACCCTCCAGCCGAAACATTTGTAAGCTTATTTGAATTTATGTGGAATTGAACGAAAACTAATCCATAAATTAATTTTTACGCTAAATTTCAGAAAATTCTTTGTTATGGTGTTAATATTTTATTTTGAATTGCCTAGGTTACACAGTAAAATTAATTTCTTCTAAACTAAAAGTCCATACTTTATGTAATCCTAATCTAAGACAACAATGTATTTTAAAATTTATTATGCTATATATATATGTTCATTAATGTGATTAATTCAATGTTTTTGATATTGAAACATTAAAACAATTTGAGTGTCTGATATTAATATTCAATTAATACAGTTTGCTATTGTGTGGAAAATAACATTTCAAATACATTTTGCTAATTTAAACTCAAAGAGGAAGTATTGAAACAGGTTTATAGGTTCAGTGGTTGTCGCAGATTTGAGAGCGGTAG
>BMAW01094713.1:99256-110827 GCA_019974015.1 Nephila pilipes
TTGTTGTACTTCGTTCAGTTACGTATTGCTCTTTAGCCTACTTTATAACTACATTATTTTTGCGTTCATATATTTCTTTTGGAATTACTTATTTTCTAAGCGGATAACAATGAGTGTGGAATCGTAGAAAGTTAACAATTTCAAGATCATATCTTATTTTTGCGAGATCAATAGTAATTTATGCTTCAACTTTTATCTAATTTGAGATAAAATGCTTTTTATTTTAAGCATTGAACCTTGTTTTCTATTAGACAGATTTAATCGATAAAATGTTTCATGTGACAGAAACAGGTTTCAATATCAGTTACCTGCTATTGTTACTTTATTTTATTGCAATAATATTTAGAAATAACCTCTACGTCTCTAAATACGAAGAGAACAAAACAGTTTGATTATTATGCGGTGAAATATTTTGTTATCAATGACAATTATATCATAAAAAAGTAAATATCGATCCTTTTGGTAGGGCAAAAGTAATGAACTAAAAGTCTCCGCTCTCAAATCTGCGACAACCACTGATACGTTCATAGTCACAGTTAGTTCTCCAGATGGCGCCACGATTTCTCTGACCCTCAGTCCAACGTTTCTTAAACATTTTTGTCTGCAGATATATTTTTATTCCAGAAATAATGAAGCAATTCAATCTACCTATCATCATAAAAACGCTTCTTCCAATATTCATTTGTGTATGACACATATTGTTAATAGAATAATTATAAATATCTAAAATATATTGGCACATATAAAAACTCGAAAATAATTATATATGACAGGATATAAAATAATACATAAATAACAATATTGTTAAGCAACGTATCTATATAAATGTGTTTCGACTTTGTAAGAAATTTTATATTCATAATTTAAAAATCTGTTGTATATCATCAGTGTAAAATCTGTTAAAATAAAGACTTTGAATGTAAATACAACCATTGTTTATCTTAGATACTCGTATAAGTGTCACGATGAAACATGGATAGAATTAAAGAACGGAATAAAGAGTTAACACAAGGCTAATTATTTTGTTTTATTCATTGAATCAGTAAGTAAAATGAATATATATAAGGATTTAACTTTAATTAAATAATTTCTCTGAATAATAATTTAACTATATATTCTATCGCATTCCATAATTGAAAAGTAAAGAGTTCAATCTTATTTCTTGACCCCCTTCCAAATTACCCTTTTATTTATTAGATCAAGCGTTCATAACTGGTTAAACTAGCGTTACCCCGATTATAAATCTGTCAAAACAATCTCTTCAGACACCCTGTCAATTATGATATTCCCCCACAATCCCTAATCCTGTACCACGTGTTTCCAAGACGTCTTTTTATAATTTTCCCCATTATATAATGGAAGACTCTGAAAATTAGAGCATTTCTTATCGTCTCACCATTATAATATGTACTGCGATTAAACCGTTAAAAATTTTCTTTTTTTCTTCGGCCCAGCCGGCCGGCTGACCTTGCGCAGCGTACCGAAAATGAACAACTAATAAAGAAAGTTAAACTGGAATATGACTCGCATTCGTCACTGATTAAATTTTGATTTCAACTACATCATGTTTTAATGTCCGCAAGTAAATTCATTTCATATATTCATATATATATGGTGTGATATGAAAGTTAGTAAAGAAGGTAAGAGTTTAAAAGCTTTTACTGATTCGTTAAATCAGAACAACCAAGCTAATAATGAATTTAAAACGCTTACGAACTCCTGGTTGACTTAGTTGAAATAGTGCCCCTTATACTTGTTCTTGAGGTAGCGGAAGAAAGTTGTTCTTATCATCTCAATTATTTCGATGATATCGTCTATGTATCTCATTCTTATTTTTACATCACACACACACACACACACACACACACACATATATATATATATATATATGAAGAAGTCCCCAAACTTTCTCCGATTAAACCTTGATAATCGTGTTCATGTATTCAACAATATTTGTTTATTTTCAAAGCAATTGGTTATAGACAATCATTTTATTTTCTGTTTCAGGTAAGAATGTAAGTATTGGTTTTTATAACCGAGAAAAACAGGAATTCGAAATTAGGTTTACAACATATTTTTCTACGTTAATAAGAAGCTTGGGTACCGAGAGTTATTGCACCATTTCGCTATATCAAATTTTTATTCCTAGTTGGACAATTGAAGTTGACAAACACATGAAAGTTGGTTCGCAGTGTTTGGTTAAATGTTGAAAGTGCGAAGTTCGTTCAGAAATAAAAAAAAATAATAATAAAAGTTCAAAAGAAGAAAATAATGAGAAATCACGAATTCCTCGCTTATATATATATATATATATATATATATATATATATATATATATATATATATATTGTAATTAAACTTTAATTTAAAAATTGCTCTTAATAATAATTTAATTTTCTATTTCTATCTAAATGTAAAGAGTTCATTCTTATTTTTTGATCCGATTCCAAATTATCTTTTTATTTATTAGATTTGACGTTCATAAAATTTGCTTAATCCACTTTCCCGCTGTCGTAAATCTGTCAGAAAAAGCCGATCAGGGCGGCCAGGCTGTAGGGAAATGACGGCTGATAATTCTATCATTTCCGAAATGCGATTTCAGCAGCTGCTTCACTGGATTTGCAATGTGCAGAGGGACGCCATCTTGCATAAAAATGATCCCATCCACATATCCACGCTGTTTAAGATCTGGAATGACGTGATTGCACAAAAGACGCTCATAGCGCGGACCAGTGACGGTAACGGTAAATGGACCGAAAGCACCCGTCTCCTCGAAAAAATATGGCCCTATGATAAATGATTCCGTAAACCTGCACAACACAGAGACCATTGCAGGATGAAGTGGTACTGGTTGAGTTGCGAGTAGATTGTCTGTTACCCATATTCGATAATTCTGTGAACTGACATATTCTGCCAGATGGAAATGGGCTTCGTCTGTCCACATAATTTTCCACGGCCATTCATTGTGAACGTCTAGGAGAGCAATAATTCTAAAGCAAAAGTTTCTCTTGCTCGCAGGTCTGAAGGAAACAACGCCTGCACATGGCTAATTTTGTAAGGATAGCAATGAAGGCTGTTTCGTAGAATTTTATGTACCATGCTCACAGGCCTGTCCTATGTTTACGCAATTTCCCGAAAACTGCAAGGGTTGCACACTATCTTTCGATTCCTCCTGCACTGCTGTTGCCACTTCTTTAATCAATTTTTTTCCTTCCTCTACCAGAATGCACATCAAAAGAACTTGTCTTTTCAAATATCACAATCATTTTCTCCAGACCATTGGCAGCCATCTTTCCAACGAATTTTTTAATACCCTTGAGTGTCTGGAACTTCTGCAGAACTACTGGTGCACAGTCATTGTTCTTGTTAAAAAGCTTTACAAGCAGAGCGCGGTCCTTCAGTGAAACAGTTATGGCAAACTTCTCAGACGCAAAACGAGGAAAAGCTGTTTTTTTTTTATAAAAACTGAAATGAGTCCTACGCATGACCGGTATTTTTATTCACACATTCTGACTCTTTCATTTGTTGCTAACATTTGGAACTAATTTTTTTTCTTATGCTATCCCCCTCCCTTTCTTCAATAATATTCCGTTCAAATTTGACGACATTCTGATCCGTCGTTCTTTTTCTTACAGCAATTTGAAACTTTAACTTTAATTATGATCATCCTGTATATTATATATATATATATATATATATATATATATATATATATATATATATATATATATATATATATATGGTACGGGCAAAGTTTGAAATCTGGTATTCTAAAGAATGTCTAGGCATTGTATATCATTCCTAAAACTAGCAGGCAATGCTATTCATATTTCACACATTTAATAAGCATTCTATAGAATGCCAAAGTATAAAATACGTTTCCGATTCGTTTCGAATAGCTCGTGGTAAAGCACGTGCCTATCAACGAGCACGTCAGGCTGCAAATTTGTCAGTTACACTGAGTGATTTGTTTGGGAGTT
The DNA here is from genome assembly GCA_019974015.1 of Nephila pilipes. Classification (NCBI taxonomy): domain Eukaryota; kingdom Metazoa; phylum Arthropoda; class Arachnida; order Araneae; family Nephilidae; genus Nephila; species Nephila pilipes. The sequence continues at coordinate 103,237 of BMAW01094713.1, forward strand.
TCAAAATACTCACTTTTATATAAATTTGTTGAACAAAATTTTTTTTATTTTACTGCGCTCCATAAAAATGGAGAGCAAGTTGTGGTGTTGGAGAAGGAGTCACGATCTATATACATGAAACAACGATTCGACGATGAACTGTCCAAACTTCAAGTTTAAATTTAAAAGACAGTATTTTCTTAACCGAAACTACTTACTAGAAGTTAATAAACAACTTTTATAAAGCAAAAATGATCATTAAGAAGGAAATCAAGGATTATTAGATCCTGAATCGCTATGATGGAATGATTGTAGTAAACAAAAGTTAACATTTATCTTTATATAAAAGGCGTCAGTACGTTACAGTATTTCGTCACAGACTCAGAGTTAAGTCGTCATGGACTTCTCAAAGCTAATTTGGCTATTGGAGGATGTGGCAAAATGTTGAAAGTACTTTCAACTGAATAAAAAAAAACGTTACACGTCATGATATTGAGCTGCACATTCACCTTTGTGAATCTTGCCAGAAAAAACAGAAAGTTATTATAAAGAGTATTTTGTGAAACCTATGATTTTTTTTAATACCCGTTCGGAGATAGATCTTATGAACACATTCAGTCTCATTTATTACGGTGTATTAAGATCAACTCACAAAATTTGCGATTCTTAAATGGCTAAAGTTCAAAAGAGCTATAGAAGTAGCTTACAGCCTAGTGGACATACTCTCGTCTATATTACAGTCTGATAATGGTAGGGAATTTGCCAATAATGTGGTGACTAGATAGAAGAAGTTTTGTCCAGTACTGAAGATCGTCAATGGGAAGCCTCGCCAATCACAGACCTATGATAGAGTCGAAAGAACTAAGCAATATATAGGAAATATACTATGTACTAGGATAAGGGACAACAAATCTTGGTGGAGTGCAGGATTGCGTTTCGTTCAATTTCTGAAAAATAGAGCTTATCATTCTGAGATCAAAAGAACAACATACGAAGCTCTTTTTGTCTGCAATCCTAATGTAGGACTTACAACGTCTTTTCTACCACATGTTTTAAGAGACATAAATTCAGAGGAGCAGTTAGAAAAAGTAAAAAAAAAAGCGTCTAAACAATGGAAAAAGATGAAACGTTATAAATTACACAAGAAAAAGAGTCTGTTTCAAAAAGTGTATATGAGATTATAGTCGATAGTGGATTAAACCAACATGATAAAGACATGCTTACCGAAGAGATTTCTGTTTCTGATACCTGTTGTACGTATTTAAAAGAGACGGGTGATGCTCTTCCATTTTTTAAATGTGTCTTCAAAAAATTCATACCTTCTATGGTCATGCTAGTAAAGATGATAAAATGGATATTTTGTATACCTTTGTTTCAAAACTGAAAATGCTATTAAAATGAAACCTAAAATCAATTTGGAAATGATAGATCCAAAAAATTATTTCGAAAAAAAAAAACTATACACAATGCTTCTTTGAGAACTGCTGTGCAAGTTCCTATTCCTGAACTTGAGAAGGGGAGAGGAGATTTGAGCAATATATTGGAAATTATTATGAGTGTGACAGAAGAGGGTTTCTACCGACTTGGAAATTTTTAAAGAATTTTAAAACATATATACGTGTGATCGTAATTCACTTTATGCCGATAGAACTTGTTTACAATTGAAGATATTCCTGACCATAAAATTTCTCTCCTGTCAGTTACAACTACTCTGTCCATGGGAAGCAGCCAAGAATTTGTCAAATGTATGAGTAAACCAAAGTACCAAAATTTGAAATGTCTTTACGCGATAAATTAAATGTAATGTAATTCAAAATTACATTCAAGTCTATCATGTTGCAACAAGTTGGTTAATTTTAATATCTTATTTTTTAAATAAAATTTTTGTTTCCCTTTTCAGATAGATATAAATTTTGATTTGTACAACTTTCTTTTTTTTTTCACATATTTTGAATAATTTTTTCATACTTTGCCTTAATAGCATTTGCCATTCTATAGAATGTCTAGGTATTATATGCAATGTATTGAGAAAGTATGTAATAATTCTCCAATTTCATACATTACCAAAGCCATCGGGCATTATATACAATGCCTAGGTATTCTGTAGAATGCCTTATTTCCATGCATTGCCGGTGACTTATATATATATATATATATACATACTCATTGCCATAAAAATTTGCGCACTGAGAAGTAAGGGTGGGATTGTTACGAAACTTGACAGGAAGGTATGTGACAAACAGATATCTAAATGATTAGTAGTGCAGTATGTGATTGCGAAATATGTAAGGCTCAAATCCCAACTGTACCATACAATGCATTCATTCTACATATGGTCCAACAGGGTACTCTAACATCCATTCATTTGTAATTTTTCCTACAATAAACGATCATTTTCTTCTGATTTTTAATCACTTGCATCAATGTTGTATTTACGTATGTATAATTTCATTTTATTCTCAAAACTCTTTCTCGATGTGCAAACTGCTATGGCGATGAGTGCATATATGTATGTATATATATGTGTGTGTTTGTTATGATTGTTACGATTTCGAGATGCCACTCTTCCCTGTAATGCTTTTCTTATAAAAGAAAAGAGACAATTACAAAGATTCCATAAGCCAAGGGAAAATTAGTCTTCACCCTATAACCTTGGCGATGAATGTGGCGATCCTTTTGGTGACATTGGCGATAAGATTATGATTCTAGAAAAGGCTGGAATCTTCTCTACATATGTACTGGTAGGAAAGTTACGGGCCTTTTCTAAATTTTCCCTGTGACATCATACCTAGCAGTAGCATATATACACTACGCGACATTGAAAATAAAACACCAAGAAAGTGTGGCTAAAAAAATTAAACTCTACAAACAGAAAGAGACAGTAACGAACAGTAATATTTATTTCGAAATGATAGACGTAAAACAGAGCGAGGATAGCCTTGGCTCAGTAGTTTGTAGATCCACCGTGAACAGCGATACACGAAGCAACACGTGTAGGTACTGAATCAATGAGTACGGATAACATCCAGTGGAATGGCTCTCCATTCCCTGTCAGCCATTCTCAAAAGCTTATCTTCTGAACGTGGCAAAATTTGAAAATGGCATCCAGTCGCATTTAAAATGTGTGCAATTTATTAGAAATCATAAAAGATTGGTGACCAGGGAAGTATCTGTACATCTTAAAGAGCACGTTGTCTGGTGCGAACAGTGTACGGTTGGGCAGCTCTTGAAGGCAGGGAAATGTTATCGACGACAGCACATTATCCATTTATGGTTGGACCGTCATAGGGCCCTGAATACAAACTAGAGGTGACCTGGAATCATTAACGTTTGCGCACCAAGCCATGATAACCCGTTGTCGCACAGAGGAGCGTCGGAATTACTGTCAGATTGAATTTGTCTTAACATTGAATCCCCACTCGTACGAGGCGACTGTTATTGTAGAAACAGAAGTGTGACTCATCTGCGAACACGATCCTGTGCCATTCCTTTCGATCCACTTGTGCTGACGTCATTCTGGCTACACAGGCATTTCTCAAACTTGCCACATTTTCTTATTCCAAACATCTTCGACACACCTGGTGTACTTTCGATGTGTCGACGTGTTTATTATCTGAGATCTGCCGTAGAGACCAACCTGTCTTCTCAATCCGATCGACATGTCCCTCGTAAAATCGTCTGTCTGCTGGAACTGTCTCCTTTGATAATGATTCGGCATTATCTGCTATTACTCGCATCCTCTAAGACAAGAACAAATTTTATACTATGATTTCCCCAACAGAAATAATGGTACGAACATTGAGCATTTCGCCGGTTCTTTTCCTCTTCAACGTACGCTGAACAGCAGCACATTTCACATCATTCTCATAACTCGATGAAGTGCGTTTACACTAAAATTTACCCAATTCACGGGCCACTCCTTCTTAGTTTTGTATTTTCAGCGTCGCGTAGTGTGAATAGCGGAGAAAGGTGGACCACTCGGTAAATTGTTTGGAAGTGGTCAGCATTGGTTGAGCTTCTATGCTGAGGAATTACCTTTAGAGTAACGTGGGGCATTTTCGCTTTTAATTTTGATAAATAAAAGGTAATTTTATTTCAGTATTGTATTTCTTAACACTTTTTTTCAGTTACACAACACTGTATATTCTCCTTGCGTACTCCTTTGGAACTATATTTTTCAGAGGAATTCTTCGGCCCTCGTCTTGTTTAATCTTCCTACTTCATTTTGTACAGTTATCGTAATTAGATCACGTTAGAGAACACTCTGAGCACTGTCAGTCAAATTATGGCCCCCTTGTATATATATATATATATATATATATATATGTGTGTGTGTGTGTGTGTGTGTGTGTGTAGGGAATTACAGCAAAGATGTGATTAAAATTAGCAAGCTCTCTCTTGTTGGAGATATCAGATCACTTTCTCGTCAGCTACGTTGCTTTTATTTTAACTTTTGACGAATGAATTTCTATCACATATCGCTTAGGTAGTGATCATTCTCTTCCAATCAATTTAGTCCATGTATTGACCCGAGGAACATCTAATTCCAGACGGCCATCCTATGTAGCTTGGCTAGTGTCATAAATAAGAAAAATTTATGATTAATTTAAAACACACAAAAAAAAGAACAGAAAAGAACGCTATCTTATTTAGTTGAAATTGGTTGATTTGATATGATCTGCAGCAGAAGAGGTTTTGTTGGATCCATCATATCTTCCAAAGTTTTACACTTCGCACCAGTCATTGAGCTTGACAGCAATAATTCTTTAAGGGCCTTAAAACATTGCCCTCAGTTTCCAACTTATGTCATTTTGAGTTCTTTGTATGGCTTCTAAATCTTTCAGCCTGTTAATTTCTTGTCTTTTCCCTCTTTCTGTTAAATTGTTTTATTATCTTCTTGTAACTGTAATGTTTTGGACTTCTCTTCATTTTGCATATCATTACGTTCTTGCATAAAATATTACAGGTATTCGTCATTCAACGCTTCCGTTATTCAGACGTCTTCTTCTTCTTCTTCCCCATGTCCCCATGAGTAATTGAGATGGATTACACATATAGTTTTTAGCATGGGGTTTCTAGTGCTATTACTGTTGATCACAGCTACAGAGCTAATCCATTTGGTTAAAACATCTCGCGACATTTTCGATAGTACGAGTATTAAGACCCAGATGATCCTTTCAATCCTCGTATTTCCTATTGGTATACCAGTCTTAATCATTACGTGTTTTATATTTTCCTCTGTACACTAAGTTTTGAAATCTATTGAAGTAAACACTGTCTGCAGCAGCCACTATTTTTAAAGCTTTAACAGCACTTTTCATGTTATAGGTCTACTTAATTAGAAGATCCATATTTGTATTTAATTTTATGATCGTACATAGATAATTTAAGCGGTAATCTGAATAATCTTCTGTGTATATATCGTACACTTTTCAGCCATTCCAAAGCAGCAGTATCTCTATATGTTGTGAAATAGTTTTCTAGTAAATTATGAATTTTTTTTTATCTACTTTTGCTTTATTCATACTGTCTTAGCTGTCTAGATTGAAAAGAAATGGAATGTTTTGAACCATCAGGTTGTTCTTAGTTAAAACAGCTCTATGCGCCTTCTGAGATACATCTACAAATAAATAGCAATCATAATTTGAATTACAAAGTAATACATTAATTTAGAAATTAAAGAGCTTATATTTAGGAAGGCTTGAGGACATTCTACTGACTAATCACATGTCGTATATTTTCAAGCAACTTGTTGTGGAGTAACCTTAGTTACTTACAAATGAACTTGTAATAAACATTAATTTTACCCAAAATTCTCTGAAATTACTTTATATTCTTTGGAGAATATAAACATTTGATAATATTCCTTTGAAAACATTTTTCCTCTCAAACGTCATATCTTAAAATTTGAGTTATTATCTTACCAAATTCCCCCTTAGAGAGAATATAATTTTATGTTCTCTATCTCATAGACAGTAGGAAAAAACACTTTTTCATATCTTGTACTTGATTTTCCGAGCAATCTGAATGTATTATAATATCTTCAGAGTAATTTAGAATAAAATTTATTTTATACTTATTAAAAATCTATCAAACATTTCTGTACAAAACATTGGTTGCATTTTTTCATTCAAAAAGTAGCCTCAACCACTCATAAAATCTAAAATTTCTTTTTAAAGCTAATTTTTCATGATCACTGTTAACTATTTCATAAAGATACTTATTCTCGTAACAATTTCTGAATATGTTTTTAGGAATCTAGATATTACAAAGTAATTAAACGAAAGAAAAAAAATAAATACAAAGGAAACAAATATTTTAAAACTATAGTAAATAAATGCAATGAATTAAACACAATCTGTTCGTAAATGTATGTATAAAAATAAATTCGAATAAGTAAGTTATAAAACATTTATTTCCAGCAAGCAATTTGATTTTCAAAACCTTGTAATATGGTGCAATAATACTATGGATTCTTAACTTCAAAACGTTATTGATTGAATCTAATTTCAACGTAGTAACAGTAATACTTAACATATAAAGCACAGCATTTATTACTAAGGAATTAAATGAAATTAAACAATAAATTAAAAATATTAGTCTTAATTCTTATCTTGAGTGTTCCGATAGTTTCTGAATTTTTCAAAAATTTCGGTATGGCATTTTGAACTTGTAGGTCAGAAAATGTTTTTGACAGACATAATTCTATGCGATATTTCTTTATCTTTTCTGTAAGAAATGTTTTGATGGTGAGTGAAATTTATTTCATGGATTTTCTTTTTTTTCTCAAAATTCGTGATATTGCAGATTTGCGAATTCCGAAAGCGTAAGAAACTGATTTTATAATTCATTCTCTGCTAAGATTAATATGTCTGTTATTCAAATTTTTCTCCATAATCTTTTCATTTACGTCCATCTCTTTGTTTTTTTCAAAGAATCAACATTAGCATAAGATTCACATTAACAATTGTTTTTGGAAACACGTTTCTAAACTTGATATGGTAATTCTGATGCACTTAAAATTACTTTGAAGCTATCGTAATTTAACCTTAATTTCAACTTTTCAATTTTCTTTTGATGTATGAAGAACTGGACAATCGAAGCTTTGATTGAAACCTATCTTTTCTTCATCTTACTTTTATAAAGAATACATATTCAACTGAAATAAAACAGTTGATTTCAATCAGCGGATGAATTTAGAAAAATAGTTATAATTTTTAATAATTGGGTTAATCTAAAAATCTAAAGAAGTATCTAAACAAAGGGCAGATGTCATGAATTATTGATTTTGGTTGAAGATTTTACAATTTTACTCTGCAAAATAACTTGCAGCTACATTCACCAATAATTCCTATTTAAATATTCATTTGTAGCTATTAAGAATATAATGGTACAAAAGGAGTATTTTTATTTAGAAGTTCCTTTGAAACCTCTTTATTCGCTAGAAACGAAGTCTTGTGATAATAAAAGGAATCGAAAGACTAGCAGATCTATTATTTTGGAAGAGGAAAAAGAGTTTTTTTAGTATTAATGAACAAAAAATACTAAATAAAATGTATCAATCTATATATTGTACAGTTATTCAGAATTTCTGATTAACATTAGCAAGCAT
>BMAW01094713.1:111227-140447 GCA_019974015.1 Nephila pilipes
TTTAAGGGAAAAGGTAGCTTAAGCAACATGTACACATGTTTATAAGAATTTTTTTTAAAAAAGGAAAATCTCTGACGTTAAAAACAAATAAAATTTTGATTGAGAGAGAACATTATTAAAATATAAATAATAAGTTCATTAACCATTGTTTACTGATTATAAATTGTTGCGAAAAAAAGTGATATTTTTTCAACAAATTCTAAATGTTATTATACAAACTCTATAGTTAATGAGTGTACAATAGTAAGTAAAATAAAATTAAACTTATAAATTTGGAAAAGTGTGGATGTTTTTCAATTGCGAAGTTCGAGGTCGAAATGTTAAATATGTATTGCTCTTACTTTAGTGGCAAACACTACAATTGATCAGCAAAATCACCATTTGCGGCATTTAGTCTGTGTCATACGATTCTTGAAGGAAAATGTACTTCTCAAAATTAACACAACAATAATCTCTAAAAGCTATAAAAAGTAAACAATGAAGCCGATATTGATTGTAACAATTTATGGAGAAGGGAAACAATACTTCTGGTTATTTAGAATTTTCCACATTTATTATTGGATGAAGCCTATCAAAATCATTTAACATTTCTTGTTTCGTATATTGTACAAGCAACATTCTAAAAATTGAGAAATGTTTTATAGGTATAATAAGATGCTCAAAATTTTTGTAAGATCGCTGACTTTTAATAATAATAGATTTCACCGCTTCATTGCATACTATAAAATGAACTTTGGAAGATGTGAGGATCGAACCCATACATGCCGGAAGAATATTTTCATCAAAACACCACCAGATATCCATTCTTTCATGCCGGCCTTGCAAGTCGAAATATAATTGTTTTGAAATATTTTTGGAATGACATTCTATGGGTCATACATGCTAATGATGTTTTAGCATTATATTTCTTCTAATGAGACACCTATAATCCAAATAGTTAGTCCTAGTAAACATTATATCCTTTTTTGTAGAAGTTGTTTAAAAATACCTTCTGATTTAATTATTAAAGACTCTGTAATATAAAAAAAAAATCATAAAATATGCTAATATTTATGTTAGTCAGTTTATTTGGATATATATATTCTGAATTGTCAAGATAAAATAGCTTAAAAAGTAGTGTAATTGGATTTTAATTTAACCCACACCTTAGCGGTGAAAAACAAAACATCGCCAAAAAATACGATATATGCACACATTTGAAAAATTTATAATAATGCAGCCTTATGAATGATTTGCACCCTTTCGTTTTACATCACCAGGGTGTGGTCTGAAAAATAGATTTTATTCAAATGTTCTCTCTATTCTGCTTAAGTTCATGAACAAATAACATTGATATATTAAAATGGAATATGTTTCTCTTGATAAATGAAACATTCAGAGATTGTTCGGATAAAAAAATCTTTAATTCAATGCATCAAATATAGCATCTTTAAGTGAACATTAACCACACCATTTATTTTTCTAGAAAAACTTTTTGACTAATTTGCTTTTGATATTCATTATATATCTTAAGCTATATTCATTATTATCTCTAAAACTACTTATAATATACAAAAAATATAGGTATTATAAGTAGTTTTTATAGGTGTTGATCTCTTATGATGTATAGTTTATCAAAGAGGGAACATCGAAACGAAGAATGGTGTTCAAGTAAACCGCAAGCCAACCACACCGTAGGAATTAGTTTTCTAGGGTAAGAATCTAGTGGAGAGACGAAGTGACAACTATAAATTATCGCATCAAAAACGAAAACAGTTATGTATAATAAAAATAAAAATCTTTTCAAATGACATGTATAGATAGAGTCGTAAAAGGAAAAAAAAAGTATGATAACTTTTAAAATGAACACGACTCATGGGACATCAATGTTACGAGAGATGTTTTGAAAATAACCAGATCTTGTTCCGGACTGTTGCCAGGTTTTAATTCTTAAAGAGACTTTTTTAAAAAAAAATTCATATTTGTTGAAAATATTTACAAATATAAGTTAAAAAAGTGCATTTATTTAAATGTATTTTACATCACTGAAATAATTTTGTTTTTGTATTGTAAAACATTTTGAGAAAATATTAGTACTTCATTATCTGAAAATAGAATTTGAGGTTACATGTGGTATTTCCAAATACAAGAAATATATGAGACTGATGTCAACATTGACTTCGACAGAAAACATAATCATTCGTGGAATCGTCATGAATTGAAACAAATATTATCTCAGCTAGATATAACTGTTTCAGTAACCTCTTTTTAGTCCGACATTTGACTATTTGGCACATTCTATGAATCAGCACCGATCGAGACGCTTGGCTTCGGATTATTTCTTGTGTATCGGTAGTTTGTTGATATTGACCGCCATATCGCAATATAGAGCGGTTCGCACTTTTCCTTAGAGTTTATCGAAACTGTCAGTTTTAGTTACAGTACAGTGTTTCTTGATCTTTAGTGTATTACATATCACGTTTACGCAATATTACAATTGTGTACGTACAATGTACTGCACAGTAAATTGTTCTCAGAGCCCTTCAAATGCAAGAAAAATTAATAGTCGTAAGCATATGACTAGAGTAGCTCGTCAAACTATTTTTTTTAATTATTATTGTATTATAATGATTTTTCTTTTGTACTGAACTTTTATCAACTCAAATATATTAAATTAAATTAATGTTCAATGTTTGAATTTAATTTTTTAGTTGCTAGAATAAGAAACGAAATATTTTGAGGGTAATTGTATGTTTACATAGGTTCAGAATATGAGAATCATCAAAACTCTCGCATACTCATACTCTTATTTTAAAAATTCTGTTGTTCAAATACTCATAATAATACTCTTTAATACTCTTGCTTCAAATACTTTCGTCATCAAATACATCTATTTTTAAAGTCTGAACATTTATCTAGAGGGATTAATTTTTGGTATCTCCCTTAAAACTATTTTGACATTCAATAATCCGGTATAGCAGGGATCCCGACTATGCCAGTTTAAGGAACGCTTCTTGAATCAGCCTACATGGTTCAAAACCAAATTATGATATTACTAGACAAATTAATTAACTTAATTCATATAGCTCTTAAAAATAATTTCAGTTTCGAAGGTTTGTTTTTAACCTGCTTGATTTCTCATCCTCAAATTCACCTAAATTGAAAAATTCTTAAAATTGTGCTAGTCAGTGAATGATGTTTGGCGATATTTAAAAAAAATTTTAATCCTAAAATTAACTGAATATCCCAAACATTTAACGACATAAAATTTTCTAATCAATGTATTTCAAAAATGTTTACACCCATCAGATATTTTTAAGATATTAAAAGCAGAAGAAATCTAAAAGATTAATATTATTTTTAAAACATGAATTATTAAAAATAGTCAAAAATTAGGAATTTTTTCAAAATTTATTAATGTTTGTCATGAAACTCCTAAATTAATTAATTAATCAAATAAATGCTTTATTAATCTTGTTTATTTTAGTTGTTTCGTTGTTTTTATTTTAAAGACGGACCAGCTACGCTTGTTTCCTTTTTACTTTTTATTTGACCACACATCTAAAAGCTATTTACAAACGCAGCAAATTTAAATCATTTAATAATTGTGAGCTTCAAATTTTCAAGAGTTCCATTATTGCCCACGTCAACGTATCACAGAGAAAATTCTCGTCTGCCTTCTTTCACAGAAAGTTCTCATCTGCCGGTACAGCGCTGAAGAGCAGAATATCTGCATTAGCGCGCATGACGTTGGCGCGCATGCGCCAACAAATCTCTTAAATGAATTTACTATCTACTATTTTTAAGAACAAAATTGTCTCTTCAGGAGGGAGGCAAAATTGCTCTCATTTTGAGGCAAAGTCCCTATCTGAAGGTGATACACATGAATACTTATCAATAGATTTGATTTTGCACAATAGTTTATATATCTAGAGTTGCGGTCTTTTTAAGCCTAGGCAATCGAGATATAACTGAAATGTCAAAACAGATCAATTATTTTAAAAAAAGTAAAGATCTATTTAAAACCAATTATAGTAATAATAAATTCCGTTTTAACAAATAAATACTTGAGCTTTTAAATATATTTAAAAATGTTCGTAAAGAGGATCATATTTAAGAATGCATTGAATTACTAATTTTTTAAGTGAGATCGTAGACCTTTAAAACATGATGTAAAAGCTAGATGCTGCTTGCTTCGACTTTCAAATGAGGGAATACTAGCTTGAAAAATCAATAGAAATACATTAAATGGATTAAAAAGAAAATTATAATATTTAATTAATGATAACTTACCTTCAATAATGAGAGAGATGTTGCTAAATATACCAACAACAAATATATTTGTACAAAGCTGATTGTTCTAACTAAGCAGGGTGCGTGGGAGAGATTTTACTTTACTTGAGAGAGGATTACTAGAGAGAGATAAGAACAAAAAGAAACATTGCTTAAAATGTAAAATTTCCTTTGTCAAATACGTAAATCACAATGCCGTAGAAATATTTCTTGCTTAAATACTTATTGCCCCTTCTTCCCCAAAAATTGAAGTCTTACTAAATTATTAATATTACATTTCATAATTTAAAAGAACTAAATCTGATGTTACCACTTAAAAAAATTCATTCTGTTGATTTTTAAAGTGCTCAGAAATACAGTAGTAGTAAAAATTTCAGAAACACTTAAATTAATAACAAATATATTATAATTGTTAAGTCAATTAAATATATAGATTTAATTATTGGTAGTCAGTCATTCTGGTCTCTTCATACTACATTCATAAAAATATACTAATTATCATCAAAATTCAACATAATAATTTTTCACAAATACAGTTTTCACAACTTTATACTATGGTACCCTTCAAGTATAATCAATTACCACTTACCACTTATGTGTGTGAGGCTTGGATGGCTCACTTACAAATTAAAATACTTAATTCAACATATCTATTTACAAAAATTAAAAAGGGTCATGAAACTGCCCCAACAAACACCCTCCAGATAATACTTGGTTTACCTTCTATACATCTTTCAATAAGTAAATTATAATTAAAATATAAAATTTAGTAACTTAGAACTCAATATTAATATTTATTTAACAACTTCAGATTATTTTATTCCCCTTAACACTGTAACTAAGCGGCAAATTTCCTTGAATCGCCTGCCCTTTTCTCACTATGCTGTGAGATGGCCCTCCGTAAGCCGCTTTCTACTTTCTCACTGTGCCATGAAGCGCACGAACCACTAGCACATTCTCACCTTGCCACAAGGTCGCACTTTAGAACAAAGAATTTCTACATGCACGCAGTTACACAAATCGCAAATATTCTACTTGCGTACCTGCAGTATTAGTATAGCAATCGTATACGACACAACAAAACAGCAACAACAGCAGCAGAAGAGGAACAGAAACTCTTCCTTTGTCGACCATATGTTGACCTGATTATCTTACTTTTCTCCTGAACGTACATGGATTCATATCTCTCCACTGAAGGCTGAGAATAGCTGTACATAAGTTCATCCTGGACCAGTCGAAAATATCTTGCACCAAAAGAATTATATTTCTCGCTCTTCAACTGTGATAACATTTAATAAATTAAATGTTATCACAGTATGTAACGCCGGATGTAGATTTAGCGGCAGTGGTCGACTGTCTTGTTGTTCTCTCTCATGATAACCTTATAAAACAAAATTAAGCATGCATAATTTGAAAGAATTATGATCCAATATATCGAAATTTATGAATGGAATGTTTCAGGAAGGTTTAACTTAATTGAAAAACACAAACTGTACTTAAAGTTTTAAAATATTTCTCAAGTGCTAGCAAAGTATCGTTGTTTTGTTTATGGCAAGAGGACTTATCACTATCTGCTGTATAAGCATTCCTTTAAGGTTAAGGCAAACGGGTCATAACGTAAATAAGTGATCAAAAGACTAAATAGGAAGTGTTGTCTACTACTCATTTTTTTATTTTATTTGAGAAATAAGTTCGTTCTCGTAAATAAAGCGGTAGTTTATCTACAAGACTCACAAAATAAAATCCCAAAATATATCATTTTGGATAGTGCCATACAGTCTAGTTTTATTACGACAGAGAAATCAAATGCCTTGGATCTTAAATAAATAAAATTTCTTGTTCCTGTCAGTGGTTTGAACTAATGCCCTGTAAACCTCTAATCACGAACAACATCTCACAGCCCAATGTAGAAGCGAAGCGGTCCTCATATCATTTAATCTCAGCCTTCCTTCACTCTATAATATCGTCACTCGTTTTCTAAAATTCAAATTATTTAAATTAAAAAAAATTTGCAACTTGCTTAATGCCAAAAAATAAAGAAGATTTCCTCGTAAGTATCAAAAATTTTATTTGAGTTTTTTATGAATCGGTAACAAATTTATTCATCATGAAAATTCCTAAAAGGAGCGATATAAATTTCTGGAAAAAATATTCGCCTCATATATATTCACACAAATACAAAATTTATCTCAACACATTTGTTAAAGATACTTAGAAGGAAGCCAATTGTGCATATACATATATATAGTAAAACAATTTGAAAAAATAATTGTTTATTATTAAATTACATGGAAGCTATATTAGCTATTTGCAACTCAATTGGGATGCTGAAGACTTTTGAAAACACTCCTCGAAGATGAATTTTGGGAAGGAAATACTCTCTCTTATTGAAATATTGGATGAAACTCTCAATCAACTTAAAATATTGCAAATTTAGACAATACACTGCGAAAAAATTCTCTTTTGATCATACTAGAATATTTTATAAATAAATTTATAGTAATTTCAGTCGCTGTGTAAATATGCTTTTAGAATCTTGTTTTGCTGTATTTGAGTTTTTAGTACAATTAGCCATTATAACTGTACATCACGATGTTAATGTGATGTGGTATGTAACATTTAAAGACGAGATGGTTTTTCAATGCAACGTCATGCAAAAGGTTTCTAAAATCAACACAAATAATACAATAAGGCTCTCAAGATATGAGAAACGTAAAGAAAACTTACCAAAAAGATGTCAAAAGTATAAAAAAGAACTTTACTAAAAAGTAGCATGGAACACAATGCAACTTAAGATCGAAACATTTATGAGATAGGTGTCTAACCAGAAACATCCAACTTTTAGCAGGGAATAGGATCTCTCCTGACTACTATACATGTTTTATAACGTCTGTACATGCTGAGTATGAAGTTGTAAATGAGTTAGTGAGGCGTTGCATCCAAATCGTTTTGTACCGCCAATCGTTACTGGAAGTGATTTACATGCTCCCAAGCTTCTCCCTAGAAAATTCCATGCATACTCAATGGAATATAAATCCGGGGACCTAGCTGACCAATCCACACATTCAACAGCTATTCAACAGCTACTGTGCGATGATCTGGCACATTGTCGTCCATGAAAAGATGTGCTATGTGCGGACCCATAGCACATCAAAAATGACACACATACTGAAGGAAAATCTTGTTGCATTAGAGGGCTCCGGTGACTGTGTCATACCTCCTTCGAAGATGCAAATGTCTATACAGCAATCAAGCATGATGGCTCCTTAAACAAGAAGATTGCGACCTCCAAATTGGTTTCTTTCGGTGATGTTGGAGGGCATTAAGGGTTCCCCGCACTCACCAAAAGTGCATGCGTTCAGAATTGCTACTCAGACTAAACCTGCTCTCCTTAATAAAAATAGTAGTCGACCACAATGAATATCTTTCGAATTCATGTATTTCCGGCACCACAGAAAAACGCCATCCCCAATGAGCAGTCGTTAAAGTTACTAACCGTTCAGGTCGTTGTTCAAACAGACCACCAGTGGGCAGCGGCCTAGCCACGGTAAAACATGATATCGGTCGTCTAATAGCGTGTGACGTGCGTCTAACTATTTCTACTAATGTCTATCGCCTGTTCCTTCTGGCCTTTACGGCAATATACTGGACTTCTGCTGGCGTGGTTGCTCAAGGGAGACTTCTGCTAAACCGTCGGAAAGCTGTTCCTCTAGTTTAAAATTCTCTCCAAAGTCATGAAACGATAATACCGAATTCCACAACCACATTGGTCACACACCGGCTTTCCTCTATCTGTACAATATTTCATCCTAGGTTAAAATAATTCATATGTTGTATAATAGATTGATTGTTCGATTATTTACACTGAAGCGGCTACTCAATGTCGTTTAATCTGATATACGCAGTGCAATCGCCTTCAAAGAAATGGAGAGCTTACAACGCCCGCATGCGTTATCCCACTCCTATACTCCTGCATTACGTTTAGCTGCATAGCTGCGTATGTGCAGCTATACCTCAACCTAACTAACCTAAGGATAATTTTTTTAACCTTAAAGTATTATTTAGACGGGAAAAAAGGAAATAGAGCAATAATATAACTCCTGTGTGGAATATCCTATACCCTTCCAAAACTTCTAATGTAAAGAAAATGCCCCTCCCCCTCAATAGACAGCTCACAAGTTAAATTCCATTAAGTCCTACTGAGAAAGGGGAGGTTGAAATTTATTGAGTGAGAAGAGCTACATCAGGTCATTATCTCATAAGAATGTAGCACGAAAGGATAAATTCCATTTTCAATGTACCTATGTTATGTTTCAATACTGTGTCAAGTGATAAAAGAAATCAATGAATACAACAACCATCTCAAAACTTGTTACGAAAGGTTGTTTAAATTTTAGTATATTAATTTAGCTTCCGACAATTTTTTCGTTTAAGAAACGGTAAGTATATGAATTTGAAGTCATTTTGATTGAACTTTAATAACACTTCCTTGAGTGAAATTCAGGTATACATACATAGAGCAATGGATGTGTGTGAGTCAAAATAAGTTATTATCTTATACGTAGTATACCCTACTCTATATAGAATTTCTGTAAGTTCTAGTTAAAACTTTTTTCATTTTTGAAAACTTTCTAATGTCAATATTTTTGAGAGGAGAAATTATTTACTTCAAATGGTTTATAGTCTGTTGCAAAAGTATCAGTCAAAATCTATACAAAATTTACTTCAATTGTTTCAGCATTTGGCTTGTTTTAAAATAATCTAATCATAAGATAATGTTTATCAGAAAATGTGCGCAAGTTTAGACATATTTCATAATCACATTGATTCAAAAAATACTAACACACAATCGGTTAGATATAAGAATAAAAAGCGTAAATTTAAAAGCCGAATTATACTAAAGTCCTAGAATTTGGAAGGAAATTAGGTATTTAATTTCAATACCAAACATATAGTAAAAATGTATAATTTTTTTTGCGAATTGTTAATTAGTAAAAGCAATTTATAAAGCTATTCAATGATATAAAAATAAAATTGTACAAATTGTTTTAAAAAATATTAATTGTCATAAGATATCAAACACTTTATTTCTTATTCATAATACTCCTAAAATACTTCAATCAAATTTTATGTAAAATTGCTTGTTTACTGTAATTCCATTTGCTATATAAATACGCTTTTAGAATCTTGCATTGTTGTATTTGAATTTTCGATCCATTATACCACCACAAGTGTATATATGAATGTTTAAGTTTATATATATATATATATATATATATATATATATATATATATATATATACGTCGTTTTTAGCAAGTTCGAATAAGGATATTGCCAATCCAGGTTCGATTCCTGGTGGCTTCGGTTTAGACAGCTGGTCGTGGGTCAACTCACCCCTTCCTCCCTTCTAGATCAATAAATAATTATTAATTTCGCTTAAGAAGTCAACTGAGGGTCCATTGTCGAGCTAGCTACTCGGCTTGGACAGTAGCTAGTGCCCAAGACCAGAAGGCTATAGTAATGGAAGTGGACACTTCCTGATGAGCCTCTTAGACCTGGGCAGGCTTTATTTTAATTAACTATATATAATAAATGAAAATGGTAATTCAAATAAATATAAGAACATCGTCTAACATATATTAATTAATGAACAATTAATAAAGAAACTAATATTAATACATAATTATGAAATAATTATTAGTTACATATATTTTTTTAAAGGATAGAAATAAAATTAATTAGAAAAGGGGAATAATCTAATTTTTTCTTATTTTAGAGTCTGTTCCGATATACACAGATAAAAAAGTGAAACTTTACAATAGATATCATACATATATATATATATATATATATATATATATATATATATATATATATATATATATATATATATATATATATATATATTCTGATAAAGAGAGAGAGAGAGAGATTGTTTATTATTTTATTTGTTTATATCCATTTTTCTTTTCTCAAAATTATTATTTTTACATTTTATTATTTTTATATCTCTTTTGAAAGGAAAACCCTTTTTTCCCCCTGTGATAATATCCGTTTAAGATCAGTTTAAGATGTATGACTTTGATTTTGATTTGTTTGTTTCAATCACTCTGAAATGCTTAAGGAAAAAATTGAAATATTATTGATCAGGTTACAGATAAGAAATGCACGATTACAATGGAGTACCAATGATATTTTTTCTTCTTTCGCAATAGAAATTTCCAGGTTATTTTTGAATTTCCCACACGCGTATAAAAAAATTTCTTTATCTGCATACACTAGTTCATTCGCTTTAGGCACGCGTATCTATCATATGTAATTATCCTTTTGTTTTCAGATTGCTTACGCTTATCTGGGTGTATATATATTTACGAATCCGGTAAGGACAACTCTAATATTCTATCTAATCGTGTGAAATTTGAATCGTATCTTTTCTGGAAAAAAGTAACTTTGGAATATATGATGAATTTATAAACACACTCATATTCTAGAAATATCAGACTTTCAACTTAACGACGTTATAAATTTGAACTAAACATGTATTCACCGATCAGCCATAGAAATCGAAAAAATTAATAAGCAATGTCTCACACAATGTACTAATCATATTTCTTATTATATTGTTTTCCCGAAAGTAGTTTATTGACTTGAATTCGATGAAATCTTTCTTCAGTTATTTGATTTTAAAGGTAAGAAAATAATGCAATTTTTTCTCCTTTTTCACAGGGTTATTTTTTATGATATAACCTCAATCATTGGTTTATAAAATAGTATTTTAAACTGCTATTATCTACTCTCTCTCTCTTATTATTCTATTACATTTCATATTGTTATTGTTATTCTATTCTAAAATGAAATATTAAAATTAAACTGAAATTAATTTCAGTGTGTAAACTGGAGAATTATTTTCCCTGTTAAGATGTGACAACTATTTTCTAAAACCTAAACTTTTTAAACCTGGTGATTATGCAATCAAAGTAGAATTTTTTTAGCATATTTTTTTGTTTTGAATATTTCAAAACTTAAGTTTGTAATCTTTACTCTGGAAATACATACTGGAGGAGCATATCATGTATTCATGTTAAGTTACAACGTTTTTCTGAATTTCACTTGGTGTGTGTGTGTGTGTGTGAGTGTGTGTGTGTCATCAAATTTTCGATCGTTAATTTAACCAACTTCCCATCAAGCTAGAGCTTTGAAATTTCGGGAATCGTTCGTAGTCGCCTAACAATGCAATATTTAGACGTAAGCGACAAGTTTTAACTAATATTTCAATAATTTTAATAAGTCAAAATATTCTTTCCTCTAGGCGCTTTTAGGATTGAGGAAAAAAAATTTTCCCCCTCTGGGAACACCGGGCACTCCCCACACCACATGACGCCTCGTAAAACTATTGTACTCACAAAGGGGAGATACTATCTCCCTTTACTATCGCCAAGATAGTAAGGGTTGCTGACTTTTAGTCAATAATCATGAGCAAGAAAGAAAGTTTCCAATATTTGGCACCATGTCTTATCACAATAATTTTTTCTGAATTCTGGTTCCCATTTTTTTTTAATAGAATGGCTTACAAACTTTCAAATGCATGTTTTGATTTTATGAGTATTATGAATTTTTTAATATGCTCACAAATGTCTCTTTTTTAAGTAAATTTTAAAGTTAAAAATAACCAACAGTTTTAACTAATATTTCAATAATTTTCTTTAATAAACTTTGCCACCATATAAAAACGTTGTTTTTAAAAACGTTTTTTTTATATCGAATTATTTAAAAATATTGTTGTTTGCTAAACTGAGTATTAATATCTCAATGCTGCAGGCAAAATATATAAAAGATAAGAAAAAAGGAAAAATTTCATTTTAAAAAATTTAAAATTGGTTTATATATCACTTTCTCTCTTATTCATTTAATATTGTCGTATTAAAGTAGAGAGTAATACTGTTCCTAAAATATATCTCTACTAATTTGTGTGTACATCTCCCACATGTGTGTACATTTGTGTACATTACATCTCCCTAGAACTATAACACACGTTTTGATAAAACTGTTTTTAATTTATAAAAAAAATGTAAAACTACGAAAACTTTTCTTCTGTGCTGCAGAATATATTTACTCAATGGTTTTCTATTATGTTATCTAGTGATATATATATGGTATATTTAGAAATATAAGTCTTAGTAAAGATAATTCAAAATGCTATTTATCTCTTTCTTTCATGATTAATTTGAAGAAATTTTTCAAGTAACCCAAATTGACGCCGAGTTAAATATTAATTTAAAACAGACTACTTGTTTTATTATTTTGGAAAATGAAATTTAAAAAAAAATAATACTATTAGGATTTGAGAACTTTTCTTCATCGTAAAGTTTGGACATTCTTAGTCAGATATTTTTAAAATTATTCTTAAATTCTTCCTTTTTAATCTTAACAACTTCGAAAAATGTATACAGTTGATTCATGTATTATAAAACGTATGGATGTGAAATTATTGATTAGATTTAAGAAACAGGCATTGATACAAAATTTTAAATACTTAAAACTTGGATATATGCATTTGTAAATTTGTGATGTAGTCTTGTTGGTTCATATTCTTTCAAAAATGAAAATGAACTTAAAATTGCAATATAAATTTATTTATTAGAGAAATCCTGAGAATGAAGTCTTATTATTCTTTCTTTCCAAGATCAACCTCTCACTGTTTAAACAAAAATGCGCTCTTTTGTAGACATAAATCTACAACAAATTCACAGATAGTAATTCGGAATTTAATTTTTAATCAACAAGGTTTCGATGGTGAATTAAATTTTCTACTGTTGTTATTGTATTTTTTGAATAAATATAAAGCATATTTTATATTTATCGATAAATTTGATGGAGATATAATTACTATCAATCTTTCTGACAGAATGTTTCAATATTTTTAAGCGTTCATGATTGTTAACAGTTTAATCTATTAATTACCTATACATTTTATTTCATCTTTTTCAGTAAATTGGGATTGAGATTTACAAATTAATTTTAGTTTTCTTTATCTTAAGTCGCAAGGTTTTACAATATTTTGATTTTCAGTGTTCCTTTACTTATAATAAACTGACTTAGTAACTTATATTTCCACAAATATTTTTAAAATTGTATTTTTAAGAAGGCAAACCCAACAATATTTTTATACATTGCTGTTAAAATAAAAATTAACGTTAGCATATTATTGATTTTTATTTCTTCCAACATTAGAAAGGTTTATTATTATGCAAGAGAATGAAAATTTTAATTTGTCTAACTTCAATATTACATTAAACTGCAAGATGTGTGTCATCAACACTTTTACTAGAATTATTACGGCACTTGCGGAAGTTCTGTAAATTTGTTAATGCATAGACGTAGAAATTAAGGCTATAACAAGAAAGAAATTTCTGTGTTCGGGAAATGTATGTTCTTTGAAGATCTTTTAAATTTAATCATCATAAATAGGTTGGAACTCATTAAAAATTTTTATTTCATGGTATTTTAGGTTTAATATTCAAAAACACAAATCTCAAGTGATTTTATTAATCAAACACAGCTAATACTGACTCAAATACAAGCATTTAATAAAATAAAACGTACTTTTATAATCACAAAGACGATGTTTTCTTTGCAGAATAGTGGTTGGTAGGTCTCGAGATGGTATTTCGATGCCATTACAACCACTTTTCTGGATAAATACTACTGGAATATTTTAAAAATTTCATTGATATCAAAGATAATCGTATGATAGTGACTGTCTTGAATGTAAGCCTTGTGACGCGACTATGAATTAAAGTGACGAGTCACTTGGATTCTTTTGTGCGATGACGTCATTAGCTCTAACATTATAACTAATAATATGCGCTTGTCTGCATTCAACATTGTAGAATTGTAGGTAATTTTATTGTTTAAAAACCATTTTTAATCTACAAGTTAAAATTTTTTTTCGATAAATTAAGTAGCTATTGTTTCCACAACCGAATCAAAGAATCGAAAATATCAGCAGTAATAAATCTAATAGTATGAAATTTAATTGTATTTATTATTCTTAGAAGTACGAGAGAGACAAAGAAATTCATGAATTTGAAATAGTTCACCTTCTGTAGATTTCCTGCACATGCACGTGATATACCTGGCTTTTTTTAGAGAAATTTTTATTTTCTCTCCTGATTTTTTTTTCTTTCTCTCAATCAATCATATAATTTTACTGAAAGTTATATTTTTTTTAGTGACAATTTTTGTTCGGAATATATACCACGTCTTTAAGTGACAATAGTGGATAGGCTGCATTCTCGTGGTCGTTCTTTTCTTCACTGTCTATCCATCAAATTCGTGAAAGAACTATTGTGAGGTAAGTTGATAAGTACGTATACGTATTTACCATACAATTATCTAATAACTATAACTAGTCTTAAAATTTTGATTGAAACTAGAAATTACATTTATAGTTTCAATTTTAAGAGTGTTTTTGTTCACATATAGTTTTATTGTACAAAGCATTAATTTTTCAGCATTACCGGGTCACCTCATTTGCATTGCATGAATATATTGTTACGTTGTAAAATTTACCCAGAATTTTGTTTCGTCAAAATAATTTTGTTTACATTGGTTTTATTTTACTTTGAAACTATTTCTTGTGTTTATCAATTTCACATGATAAGTAACCAACCTTAAGTCAGTGTATCAAAAGTCAATGAAGTCCTCAATGTAAACATTGTCTAGATTGCGATAGCCGTAATGTGAGTGCTCTTATCCTATCTCTTAAATTAATATGGGCCAAGGACTCTTTCATCTTACACATGTAATTTAACTAGTTTTCGTTTCTACGTCAAATGGAGTACATGTACATATACGATATATGAAATGAAAAAAACATCTTTCAACATTTTCGTGAATCATATTGGACATAGAAAAATTAAATTTATGTTTCCGTCAAACCTTCGCTATCAATAACTTCAGTATTCAGGGTTTTTTTTGTAAAAGAGATTGATAATAATTGAAATAGAAATTATGATATATTCGAGGCTTCTTTTGACTCCTCATTCTGATACTGGACAGGAAAGCAGCAAGTTGAATTAAAGTGATCCAACAAGGTATGTGTTTTAGTGTTCTTTTTCAGAATTATTTATGATAATGCTTCGTACTAAATGTTCCCTAATTTATTACTAGCGCGAATTTTCTTTCTTATCGTTTAAGTTTTTTGGCTTATTATTATAAAATGATCATAAACCGAACATATTCATGAAAGAAAGAGAATCCCAATTTGTGGCATCACCATTTATATGCATGTAAACTAATTTTGCAATACTAATTATCATTGTTATTATAATTAATTTTAATATTGCTAGCTTCTCTAGGAGAAGCCTACAATCGCGTGAGCAATGTTTTTAAGGGTAGAAATGAAACCATTTCAAGTAATTGTTTGTCGTTTCTTACAAATAATTTATGTGATATTGAGTTGTGTTTCCTTTTCTAAAAAATACGAATCTTTTTGCTCACTAGTATGAATTATGTATTATTTATAATTGGACCTCAAAGCTTTATGAGGGAAATTGTGTGAAAATCATGAAACTGAAATACAAATTGGAAGGTGTATTAATATATAGAAATAATAACTCATTCATTTATTTGATCATCATTATACTAAGATAAAAAAAATCTATCTTCTATTTGAATAATACAGACTACTAAAACATGAAGAAATAAAAAATAAAAGGAATACATCCAAGTACATGTATTTTAAACACAATATAAATTTAGTTATTTGAATTCAATATATTTTATCTGCATCAAGAATATTTAATTTTTTGATTGATCAATGTTACATTAATTGATGTTAAAAATTAAAATCAATTTTCTATTTTAATAAATATAATTATTAAAACATGTCTATAATTATTTGAGTAATTAATATGTCTTTTTTGGTTGTGAAAGCTACCCTAAGCTTCGAACTGTATCAATAAAGTGTATTTTGTAACGATTTCAAGGAGAAATCTTTTAATTATTGCGATTGTAGACCTTAAAATAGAAATTACGTAAATGCTACAAATAATACTATTAATACTTAAAATTAAATTATTTGCTTATGTCTAAGTACCACAACAGGCTGAAAAGGGTATGACATTTAAAGAATACGTAATTAGGAAGATTATCTCTACATATATTACATCGATCTACTCTAATTAATATTATAACTGTATTTCATCATATGCCAGCGTGAATGCTAATTGCGTTAACGTTTAATAACTAATTGCGTTTATTACCGTTTTAACGTCTTAAAACGGTAATAAACTATAAAACTTTAGACAAAAATGAGATTCGCTCACACAAAAGAAATATTCACATAAAGAAAGTTCCTGTCCTGTATTAATAAAATAACTATCCTATTTAAAGTCATATCCAGAAAAAGATAAAGAAATGTTTTTGATTCAAAGATGACTCTGGTATACTTTTGTTTATTCATACTACTCGCTCTATTCGTATGATCTATTCATAGATTGAAAGTGAAAAAAAAATGCATTTGAAATTACTCTGCCTTTGAAAGGAAATTAATGAAGCTCTGTGGACCGTATTTCAACATCATGTACTATTATTTTGATGGAAGATGATCCAAATGTCACAGATCACCAGACACATTTTTGACATGATGGAAAATCTAGTCTCAATTTCCTTCAGC
The DNA here is from genome assembly GCA_019974015.1 of Nephila pilipes. Lineage (NCBI taxonomy): Eukaryota > Metazoa > Arthropoda > Arachnida > Araneae > Nephilidae > Nephila > Nephila pilipes. The sequence continues at coordinate 128,180 of BMAW01094713.1, forward strand.
AACTATATTAATTCACTAATGAAGAATTCAATACTTACGAATAATAAAATAACAACGTTAAAAGACATAGTTCTTTTAAAATTAATTGTAATAATTTAATATCAAGAATAGAAAGAAATGCATTGTTTCTATTTACGCTGGTTTTTCAGATATGTATTTTATTTCATTGAATGTTAGCGAAATATTATCACATTGTAACAAAGTATTCAATATCAAAAATTGCATTCAAGGATAAAATGCTACGTATTCCCATTTTTAAATTTTTAAATGTTTTGCATTTGTCCGCTATTTATCTATTCGAATGATAATTTTTTTTTATTCCTTATGTAATAAAGTATCAGTATAAAGTTTAAAAAACACATTGTTTCTTTTAATCTGGTGTTTTGCATATTATATTTCTTTGAACGGTAAATGAATAGTATGAAATTGAGGGGAAGTGTTTGTACAGCACACAACGCAAATCAAATTCAGTGATAGAATACTAGGTAATGATTTGGATTTCCTTTTATTCTTATGCTTGTTAACTGTTATTTTGATAAACTAACTATTTTAGCTATTTATTTAAGAATCTAGGTTTTCAAATGATGGAGCCTGACGATTGAGTCGAAATATGAATTCTAATTTAATAAAATACCGTATATATGTAATAACAATAGATATAAACTCAAATTATTCCCAAACGGTATAGCATACATATTAGGAGAGTCTGATAGCAACCTGTGCACATTTCTCATGATTTAAACTTGGATTAAAGTTTTGGAATACAATCGCCAGGCAGCCATTTTGTTACAAAAATTAAAACCAAACTGGGATATAAATATTTTTTTTATCTAGTGATGAAAAAAAAACGTGGTCCGTAAATTTATTAATTGTTGTGATTTATTGCTTCTTCTGTATATGTGTTTCCTCAAAATGGAAATTTTTTAAACATAGAATAGTTTAAATAACAGTAGAATTTTTATAAAATTGAATAGATAATTTTATGAATGTAAATATTTAATTAAATAAAATCTTTAGGGATTATATAACGTAAATTAAAGCCCTTTAATTCCTGGTAGTCTTGAGTGTGTGATTACGTATGTGTATGTTTGCATGTGCGTACGTATATCTCCATGTGAAAGTTGATTTTAATTATATCGAATTATTTCAATTTCGAACAGTTCATTGGCTATTCTTTAGTTAAACAAGCAATTACAATTGAAATGAACTATATAATTATAAATACTTCTTTAACTAAAGAATACCCATGAACTGTTCGAAAATGAAATAATTCAAACTACGCTTGTACATGAAATAAAATCATTTGAAACTGTTTAATTATATAACTAAGATTTTGACGCTCGCTCATTATTATTCAACTTTACTGCCATACATCAGTCTAATATACTAATCAATAAACTCAGAACTCTTAATGAAGACATGTAAGAGCAAGCTAAAATGATTTATTAATAATTCTTAATGAATAGACAAAATCACTCTCACTAGAACCCCAATTAGTTAGTCTATTCTAGATTATGCTCTAATAATGAAATCTAAGTTTACGTAAGACCTTATTCTAATTCATGCACTTTTCGCTAAAAACTAGTTCTCATCTTAGCACTTTAATTACAATTTGATTCAATTCAAAAATCTAATTAAGATGATCCAATTCCTATTATAAATACCTATCAGCAAGAAGATATCCTCAACCTCTCTCATCATTTTAAATTCAATTCTCTTTATATATATATAAAGACAAATCAACTTGATTTACTTCTATATTTATTTAATTAATCTAATCACGTTTCATTTGGGTCTGGAATTAATTGTAATTTTATGCGTTTCAAACTACTATAGAGCTCTCGAAGATAGTGAAGAGAAAATAGTTAATAACCCAACATCACAATCTTAAGATGTTTTCATTTGTGTTTTAGAAATAGATCAAAACAGAATGAATACATATTTAACTTTAGCTTACATTCTTTCAATTACGCATTAGCTCCGTTGGTTTTTTTTTTTTCTTTTTAACAACAATCTTAAAATACAAATATTATTGTAAATGTTCTATCAACAGCGAATTGAGGAATATGTCTTCGTTTAATACAACATCTTTACAAATTTGATTCATTTTGTGTCATTTTTGTAAACGAAAAATATTCCTTTCTTGCTAAAAAATATCAAGTTTCACGGATAAAATCTGTTGTTTGGGATATAAAACTGATTAATCAAATTTCCTTCGATTTCATTTTTTGAAAAGCTAAATAAAATGATTTTGAATTCATTTTTACAAATATAAGTATTTTTATTACTTATAAATTAAGAGTCATTTTTAGATTGTTTATCAGTGGGTTTTCTATATGCCTTTAAAAATTACCTAGGCTTGGTGTAGAATTTGGATGAAATGAAATGCTTATACTTAGTTACTGAATCGTGGATCAAAATTTCGATGACTATTGACAGCAGATTCTGTGTTTCTACAGAACGAAATTAATTCAGAAAATACTAAGCGATTCAAAATCTCAAAAAAGCTTATATATGTTAATAAGAAACATAAATAAAGATATCATATTAGAAATTGAATAGAGTTGCATTAATTGAGCTTGAAAAAATAACCGACCATGTTAATTGAAAAAAATAATATAATAAAGCTAGAAATTCGTTCCAAAGTTATTTTATTTCACTTATACAACCTTAACACATTGACGGAAAGTTTTAAATTGTAGAAGGAACTTGAAATGTCATATTTTTGATATTCTGAATAAAAGTGTTTCTTCTTTCGAAATATTTATAAAATAATATCCTAGTGTGCACGTCAACTAAAGAAAAAAAAACACATTTTTGTACTTTTTATTGACGGAGTACAGACGCCATTTTTATTTACGGTGCAATTAAATCATGTGTATGCAAATTTCGGTTATAACTGTAATGGCAACTATAAGAGTTCTGTTATTAAAAAAAGTCCTATCCTGTTCAACAAAACAAATGTTATTCAGAAACATAAACTGAGACAAAAGTAGTTTTGAAAATAAACTAATTACATGTTTTCCTTAGAAACAATCTAGACATAAAGCTGATTTGTCTCTGCACCCCTTATATCTATATGACATTTATTTCCTTATATTTTTTTCTCTAACATTTTTTTTTACTTAAAAATATATTTTTTCTCTTATAATCTCTAGGAGATGGAATGTTTTAGGGAAGCGTTGAAATTAAGAAATATTTTACAAATTGGTGTGTTTTGGCCAGATAGGTTTGGTTCACTAATAACTGAAGGGGTCATAATTCTTGGACGGTCTCCTTTATTTTTTGCAACAAAATTTCTTACCAATATTTATTTCAGCTGGAACTCGAATCAAACATTGAAAAATTGCCTGAAAAAAAATTTGTTTTTACTTTTTTCTTCTTTCTTTTCTTTTTCCTTCTCTTCTTCTTATTTCTGGTACATTTGTAGTATATGAAGAAAGAATTCCAAACGCATATGCCCAATAAATGAAAAGTTAATTTATTGCACCATCCGTATAGTTTTATATTATGAAGAGAAGTAAGAGACGCACTTGCCGTCAAAATATTTCTTCTTTGAATCACTTTTTAGCATTGACAAATATCCTGATAGGACAGGTTATATTTACATATTTAAACATTATTTTGTGACTGTTCAAGGTATCGTTTATTTATTAAGGAAAATAATCATGATGGTTCCTACCGTCATTACCTACGCATGGGATAAATATTAGACTGTTATAATTATACTGTCCGAGAATGTATTAAAAATTTACATTCTAAATTTTCTATTTGGCAAACTAATAAATAGCATTGATTACAATGGAACATTTGCTATAATGAATTGCACTGTTTCGAAATGTTTATACATGTATCTAAACGAGATCATCTTAATTAAAGGAACAATTAAAGTATAGGGATCATGAATTTAAAAAAAAATATATAGTTCGGCAAAAAATCAGAATGAAATACAGATAATCGTACTGAGTAAAAATTATGTTTCACTGTATAAATGTTTTGTTTAGGTAATAAGAAAGTTTTAAAAAACACAGATGCTCTTAATTTTTTTTTTTCAAAAACCAGATAAATCCAAAGAAATACTCGTAAATATACAGTGTAGTTTTATGTGTGGAATTTATTTTAACAGACTTGGTATTAAACGTTCATCGTTTGTGATTGTATTTTATATAACATTTTGCCATTTTTTTTTAATTATATTGTAAACAAATCGATTTGCTCTTATCATGAGATGTTGATTAATCACTAGAGCGTGTAAGGATGCAATAAGCACGCGCAACAATTTTATTTTTATAATATACATTAGATAGCTCTCTGGAAATTATTGTATTTATACGTAATCTAGAATGTTCTCATTCTCACTAGGTAATGTAAGTAAATAAGCATGTTTTAGATTGACACTTTTTCATTCAACTGAAAACGCGTTATAATTTAACAGTTAAATTAAATCCAATAAATTTTTTTACAAGTCTTCAATTTCTTAAACAATATTATTACAGAATACTTGGCTTATATTTACATAGGTTTATAGTATGTATAATAGTTTTTTCGATGTGTTTAATACTATCATTGAACTAAAAAATTTAACAGTTCTTGCTTATGTGTAACAGTTTCAAATATAGTTATCTCATTTTTCCAGTACTTAAGCAAACAAAAAAAAGACATATTTACAATACGCAATTTTTATTGATCTGATTCATAAAAGATATGACATTAATATATTTCTTTTGATTTTGCTATTTTTACATGCGTATATCTTTTTTTATGGTAATAATATACTTTCTAAAGAAATTTTTTAAAATTAATTATATTTTGTTATAAAATAACTACTTTAAAATTTTATATATGAGGTATTCATACATTCCTTCCTTCAAAAATATTTTTTGTTTGATCACATTTGTTATGTGAAGAGCGCGATTTATATAAAAAGACTTTGGCCTTTCCCTTAAGCGTGGTAATTCCAAAGAAAACAATTGTATTGGCATTTCTTAAGCCAAATAAAGCAGTTAGTTACATTAATTAAGGAGTAGACATTTATCTTGGGAATATTGACTTCATCTGGGTACAATGGTAGTTTGAGAGCTGAAAAAAAGGAAATTTTGGTTAATTCATTGTAATTTCCAATTTATAGTAATGTAATTTTTTAAAATTCTTCTAAAATATCAAGTACAGTATATACCCTGAATAAACAATAGAAAAACCTTTATGTAAGATTTCAGGCTAATTGGTTCATAAAAGTTTTGAGCAATTATGTTTTGCGTAAATGAAAAATGTAAAAAAGTTAAAAATAGCATTTAAAGCAGCTCTTAACACGAAGACGTGCACATCTTTCCTAATGCGATACATATATGTAAAGCTCCCCCTTTTTAATTCCGTAACACTATTTTTATTTCTATCTGAAAGCTCATAGAATTTTTCTAAGAATCTTTGATTTTGCATTGCGTTTATAAATGCATCATTAAACTGAATAAAAGCATAATAAGTTCCAGATTTCATAGTCTTATAGTAAATGTAAACCTCTTTTAGAATTCTTTGTCGAAACGAAATTAAATGGGAAAAAAATATGCAACGAAAAATTTTTTTCCAGGTACATTTATCGTTATTTTATTGATTTTATTTCAATTTATGAGCATTAATTTGTATACAAAATGTAATTTATATATTAAATGTTTGGGGAATAAAAATTAACTAAGCATTTTAGATCACTTTCTGTTTGCAGAAAGTTGTACACTACCAGCCCCATTTCAAGATATGTAACATTTCAACATTTGTAACACGGCCTCTAATGAAGATGTAGACAAAACTCAAAGAGTTTCATAGAAATAAAAGATTGAGATTAAAAATAATGTACAAAAAACGATACTTTTTCCAAATATGTTTTCAAGGCACTGATACATAAAATAATAGATAGATACAATTTTAGTCTAAACTTTTTATTTTTATCAAATTATTACTATGCAATAATTGCTCTCTGTCTCTCCCAGTTAATTCTTAAGAATACTGCATTCTAGCTTTGAATACGAGATTTGGCTATTAAATAATGAGACTGACGCTGAAGAAAAACATTTTATTTTGATGTCATACATATTTAGTTATTATTACCTTCAACATACACCCCTCTTCTATCCCTACACTGCTGTGAATCTTTCATTGATCAAAACAATGCTGGAAGTCTTCATCTATCAACTTCTTCTGGACGCGTGCCGTTTCTAGTTTGCAGATACAACTAACACAAATGTTGTTCCTTTCAATACAGATTTCACTTAAGGAAACAGATAGAAGTCGCATAGCTCAAAATCCAGCAAAAAAATCGGATGATCTATTACTGGGATGCGGTACTTGGCTAGAAATATCTTAACAGATAATTTAGAATGAGCCATCCCACTGTCTTGGTGGAAATATTTGCCGCATTCTGTGAATTCCTAAGGTTCCGAGCAACCACACGAACATTTAACTGACGATCAGATCGAACCACATTACCGATTATTCGATATTGTCATCCAATTTTGACGTGGAAGTGCGATCCAAATGTGAATCAGATTTAACGTCTCGACATCTTGAAAACACTCAAACCACTCAAAACACGTGCAAGCGATAAACATTCATTATCATACACTTCTTTCAATAAATCATAAGTTTCAGTAGCCGTTTTTACAAGTTTCAAGTGAAATTTTCAAACAATTTTTTGTTCACTTATCATTTTTCCGCCGACACAAAAAATAACTCTAATGTAAACAAAATATGGATTTGTTTACCGAAGCGAGAGGCATTGCATTCAAAAAGGAAGGCTTCGCGCTAAACAGCTATGGGTCACTGGAGTTAAGCGAATCCATACTTCTTCTGTAGCAGAGTCAGTCTCATTAATTCGTAGCCACTTCTCGTAATGATTAAACCAATTCCTTACTCACATGATTGGAACCGAGTGGATATAATCGCAGAAACTTGATTTCCGAGTGGGTAAAAAAATGTCTACCCACTATAGCAGATTCTTCTAAAAGGTCAGCCAACTATGGTAATAGGTTCACACACGTCCACAATGACTACTTAGTATTAATCATAGTTTTTTAACCACAACTCTCAACTTTTTACATCCAATTCCTATATCTAACCAGTTTGGCTTCACTCATACTTTAAATTTCCTCTATTGATTTCATTACAGATAGTTTAATTTGCATAAATCACATTTTATTTTCTTAGGATTAGATTTTATTTTATGCAATTCACTTCATAAAAAGTCCATAAATTAAATAGAAAATGGTAAATAGTAGAACATTAAATTGTCTTCTTTTTTTCTGCTTCTTCAGAATAAAATGATTCTTAAGATAAACTTCCAAACACTTGTAATCAAAATATTTTAATTTTCTCTACATAAAAATTTGATATTACTATAATACACTTTGAAATTTGTTTGTATTTTATCATTAACAAATGTTTGCTTTTTTATCTAGGGAATAAGAGGAAGAAAATACATTGAGAAACTTTTCAAAATTCAATCCTTATTTAAAAGAAAATAAGAAAGAAGAAAACATGTATGACCGAAGTCCTGTCAATGCAAAAATAGGAGAAGAGATCTTGCCTTTCGAAATGGGATATCTTCCAGAGTATTTTCAAAAAAAGGCAGAAGCAGAGTTACATGAGACTCCTGAAAAGATAGTACAGGGACTACGACAAATGAAAGAAATGGCAAAAAGTAAGAAAAATTACTTAATTACGTTATCTAGAATGGACAACAAAAGGTACATAAAAATAAGGATTTTATACCTCATAAACTTAATTTCGTTTTTTGTGGTAAAATTGATTAAATTACTAACAATTTAATTCCTTGGAAAATATTTATAGAAGTTATCTGAAATGACAACAAAAAGGCAAGAAAAATAAGGATTTTACAATTCTACAACCACTTGCTCTTTGCAAAATCACTAAATTATCACTAACTAATTCTCAAGCCGAGAAGACAGTCACGTATAAAATATCTTGCAAAATTTATTAAGGAATTTGAGATTATATAGTATATATAGATAGAGAGACATATATATATGGCAGCATAAGAGAGCAGAGATATATTGAAAATCTTGTTATCAAGAATATTTTTAATATTATCAACCCATTCTCGCAGCTATATGAGTAAAAATAAAATATAATTATGAAAATGACATGATTACGTTAATAATAAATTATATACTATTGCAAGTACAATTCAACCAAATTTAGAAGAAAATTAAAACTAATAAAGTTTATTAATTGCAGTTTAATAAATAAATTTATTGAAATACATATCATAAATCAATGAAAGTTAGATAATAAAAGTTAAATAGAGATTATGGAAATTGAAGAATAAAAATCAACGAAATGGTGATAGCCCTTGAATTTTGCAAGTGATGAAAGTTCAATAATATGCAGGAGCAAACAGTAATAAACACATGCATATCAAATAATAAATTACCATCTACAGAAAAACTAAATATTTTCAAAATAAAACCATTAATATAAAACATCAAGCAAAATTACTTGGTATGAAAATAGGTAAAATCAATTATGGCTGTTCTTTAGAGAAAACTCCAATCTAAAACTGACAAAGGAATATGGAAAAGAAAAACAACACATTAAAGAAAAATAAAGATAAAATGATTTAAAATACTGTCTCAATCTCGAGCCTAAGAATGAGAACAGTGGAGAAGAATCAAGCTCCTTCGTTAATTTCAGAAAATTACATTTATTAAAAATGATAAAAAGATCAATATATGATCAAAATTTTTATTGAAAGAAGAAATAAAAATTAAACTAGAGGAATAAAATCTACTAGCCAAACAAATTATTCACAAAAGCAAAAATACACATATTTGCATTTCCTGAAATAAAGAAACTTAAAAACAATTACGAACTACTAATTACCTCAAAATATTTTCAACTTAAACTTCACCGCAATTACATTTGTTGACTAAAATCTCCATTCCACAATGCATGCTTTAATTGATTTGTGAAATAATGATCAAAATCGAATCTCTTATAAAGTTTAATCATAAGAAGAAAAATATAATTATATATTCCGAAAAATAATATTCTAATTAAATATTTTATAAGACATCTTAACTCTTCAGGGTGGTGCTATATTTTATGTCACATATTTAGAACGTTAAAAATCTTGGTGCTATCAGCTTTTCCACACATATCTATCATCAATAGCTTATAATTTATTTACTTAACGAGATGGTGGGAAATACAGAATAATTAAAATTATTTTGATTCTAAAGCTCATACAGAAGAAGTTGTTTTCTGCCTTGCAGAAAAATCTTCTGAAATGATTTGAAAATTTTAAATCTACACACTATTCTTCTGGCATTGAAACTTTATAAACATCATTAATTACTCAAACAAAATATAAAGCATTGGTTTCATATATTTTATAAATTCAAGTGGTATCATAATTATACCACCGCCCTCTAGAACACATGGGCAGGTTGACAACTGGAAGCACTGAAAATTTGATTCAGACTACTGATATGTAAGACTTCTCTGTTTCAGTTGAAAATAGAAGCCATAAATTTGATTCTGAGTCTTATGTGGCAAAATTCAGAACTATTTTCCTAAAGAAAAGAGATTTATAAAACAGAAATAGAATTTATCAGAAGGAGGGTGCATGCACACCAAAAAGAAAGAAAGAAAGTAGGTGAAGTGAAAGATATCTGAAACCAAAACTATTATAAAAATCGAATACAGCCTTCATGGCATCTAAGACAGAAGAGGCTGGATACAGCAGATTAGAAAATTGTTCCTGAGGATGACTTGTTAACGATCATGGATATAAAGACGTTAGTAATGATAAAAATAGATGATAAGCTACCGACAAAAGAGGGGTGAGAAGAGGAACTCATTGCCTCTAGCGGTGACTCTCCATCACGAGTCTAAGTGCAACTGATACAAATCATCGATAATTAGCTAAAAGGTACAAGTGGCAAAGAGGAAATTGCTTATGAAAGAGAATGGAGTCCCTTGGCAGCCAACCTCCCAAAAATAATCAGGAGTATGGAGAGTGTTTCCTTTTCTTGTTTGTTTGACACGTCTGTTCATTTCTCGTATATGGGAGTGGTCTGAAATAGGTTCACCATTTGTGGTTGGCAAGTTTTGAACTCTACTGAGACCTACAATGAAATTAGACTCAGGTTTATTAGAGTCATTAAATTCCATTTTCGGCTTAATATTTGCAATCTAAATTATTTAAGTAACTTCATTATCTAGTTTTAAATATTTTTAAATACATTGCTGCATTTTAAAGTATCTTTAAAAGAATACCATACGGGGATCTCTTGATTGAGAGTACTTTTATTCTAAGAGTCTCCTTCCGAAAGATCGAGTTGTGTCTAGAACAAGTGGGGAAAGAAAATTTACCAGTCTGTGCAAAATATGGCCTATTTTAATACATTTGTATTTCAACTAAAACTGTTCTATCAAGTTTATAATATAGTTTTAGCACTAACCATGAAAATTATACTTATAAAAGTATACATAAAATTGAATTGACATATTTTCGCCCAAAATTATAACTCTTGAATAAAAATACAACATTATGAAGTTCAAATTTTCAAAAGAAGTTTGCTATCCCGAATATTTGCTAAATCACAAAATATATTTTTATGTTTATTTATTTTGCAGGAATACGAAAAGAAATGAGTGTATAAATTGATGTCCTAGAGGACGGTGTATATTATTTATACCTGGTCTGAAAGTCGGAAATAAAAATAATCTTATCGCTTCAGTCCTTTTTAACATTATTAATTTATATCAGATAAAATTTGACAAAAATTCAGAGAATGCCTTCTATATATGGTGAAAACACAAGAATTTATGATAAAAGACTGAGGCAATAATATATGATAGAGTCACCCACCCATAGGCTACTATATACACAGAGATATATGTATATATGTATGTAGAGCATGTATATATATGGGTGTGTCTGTGTGTTTTAGCATGAGGGCGTATCAAGTTATAGTTTATCTCTTTACAAATATCTGATTTAAGTCCATTTCTGAATAATCCATAAGAAAAATCAACTATAAACCTGGAAGCAGTGAACACGATTGCTTTTAATTTGTAGATTTAAAACACCACTATATACACACGCTGCATAAAATAATAAGTGTAAATGCGTGTAATGAGACAAAATAAATCTACCTAGAAGGCTAGGGGCTATTTAAAATATTACAGCGATCTTGACGAACCATAACTGACTCTTTGTCTCTAAATGCAATTTGATAAATCTTTACCTGAATTAATAAACAAAACAATCAAGAAACATTGTTTGAATAATATTTATATTCTATCTTACTTTAAGTCTGACACATTAATTGAAAAGACTTGTATTTCATTCCAGTAATCACATTTTAGAGGCACCTGAAATACATTATTGTTCTATTTTATTCTTATAATGCACGCTCGCAAATTATATATGTTATATATATGTGTGATGTGTGTTCGTACATATATATATAATCTTTTGAAAAATGTTATGTTGGTTTATTAAACTATTACCCAAACATTAATTAATTGCTGTAATGCTATCAAGATTAGCATCCATGAAAGAATAATATTCTTAGAATTTTCAATGAGATTGAACCAGTTTCAACCTCCACTTAGCAATACTCGTCCAAACGCCAAGATTCTCTTAAAAATCATAATGGAATTGACATCATGTTTCAATGAATAGGAAAACACCATTAAATGCAAAATAAGTTGAGAAAATTATACTGATAATACCAAACATGAAGGCTGTTGAGGTTTACTACAAAATTGAAATTATTTTATATACTACATTCAAAGTAGCAATTATCCAATCTTTAAAGAATTTTATAATTTAGAATAATGTATGAAGAATTCTATTTAATATAGCATATTAAAATACATTAAAATATGTTTAATAACAAGACCCTATGACGGTAAAGGGCCTAAGGAAGATATCAGTTAGAAAGTGAGTCTCTGGATCCATTTGTCAGTAACTATCGAAGTGCTGGATGTCACGTTTTCTGCTTTCATTGTCCTTTCTGAAATGGCATGCTATGTGAATGGGTAGAGCAATCATGGGAAATGATTAAGTGCACGTTGTCTATGAATGCTGTCTTAGACTTGATTATCCCAAAATCATACCAATGCACAATTTTACATGCTAATATGACAGACATGATATCTCTGTTGAATGTGAGGTACCCAGTGCCCTATGGAATTCTACACACCTATGTTCATTATGATACCAGTTCAGTCAAGTCCAAAGAATCTA